>VNJR01012855.1:0-14235 GCA_008042585.1 Drosophila punjabiensis | reverse complement strand
CCCCCCCCCCCCCCCCCCCTGGGTGCGTGGAGATTTGATAAACTGCTTTTCGACTTTATTGCTGTTTTGGCACAAAAAGCCATCTTTTTTTTATTTTTGGCAATGCCCAATATTTTTCATCATCTTGCCCCATCCTCATATATCTCTCTGTCTATCTTTGTCCATTTTCCGTTCCTTAGATTTTGTATTATTTTGTATTCTTGTTGTTTTTTTTATTAGGATTTTTATTTACTTTTATGTGTTTATTATTTGGCCTGCTTTCGGAGTTTTGTCGAGCGCAAAATTGAGACATTTTATGGGGGCAAGCATTGGGTTCGTTTTGATGATTGGTTGTAAGTGCTGTCCACTTGGTCACAGCATTGGGAACTTCTTATCGCATTCCTTATTGGGAATTGCTTTTTAATTTGGTTTCTTCTTTCTTTGATTGTTTTTGTTTTTCTTTGACTTTGAGTGAATTGTTTTCCAATTGCCGCTGCGGGAATATTAGAGAGGAGGTAAAAATGTTCTTGAAAAACAAAATGCTAACAAGTTGATTGCCTTTTGATTTGTTCAGATCGGTGTTTTTTAGGGGAATTTAAGTGGGTTATATCATGGCTAAGGTGAATTTATTAATAATATTTTTGGTAAGATTTATATAAAGCCCTAACTGTATGATATTATTATTATATAATGCTCTATTCTTGAACTTAAATATTACAACTTTTTACCTTTTTCTTACAATGTATAAATATATTCCCTTAAAATTCTTCCCCCTTTTAAATATTTAACTAACAAACTTTTATCTTAATTGCTCAACTTTCTTGTCTTATTTACAGGCCAATTTTTCATATGAAAAAACTAACCAAAAAGTACAACAAAAATAATATAAAAATTTCTTGCATCTTTCCAAACTTTTGCCAAATGAAATCGACCGAAATGAACGCCTTCTCATATCAAAGTTTCAACCCTTAGCCCCGAACTTTGCACCCCAAAAGCACCATTTTGTATGCACACATTACTGCAGACACGCCCCTTGGCCCCCTCGCATGCATTCCTCGGCGGCTGCATCTAATTATGCGAATTCATTTAAGCGCGCAATTTTGTAATTTTTGTTTTTTTTTTTATTTTATTTTACGCTGGAAAATTAGGTCAGATTTAACATATTCATTAGAACTTGAGGGGCAGACGATCGCAGGGAGGGGCAAGCTGAGAAGCTGCAACGCGTTACATAAGTAAATATGTATGTGTATGTGGGGGCTGCAGAACTCAAAGGAAGCTAGCTGAAACTTTCAAGCGTTTTTAATGGTGATTACAAGTGCATACACCAACACACACACACACACACACAGAGAGACGCAAATGCAACGCAAAAAAAAAGAAGAAGAAAATGAAAAAGCTAAATTATTAGAAAATTGCATTCTACGGCAGCAACAACGACGGCCTCGTTTTGGCTTTGCTTTTGCCCTCACGATAAGCAGTCGCTGCAAGAGCAAAGAAAAATTAATGGAATGGGGGGTGCATAGGGGGTAGACAGGCGTGAAAACCAGAGGCAACCGACTAGAATACCCTTATCTTTGGAGGGTAGGTCTCTAAGTTGGAAAGACATCTCAAAAGTAAAGAGTTCTTAAAAGTTATTTCTAGCTAAAATATAAAATAATATAATTAAATGAATTTAAAGTTTAGTTGAATTTTTCCATTGAACTGAAGCACATTTAATTTATTTAATTAATTTGATAATAAGTTTTTTTATTAACAAAAAATCACTAATAAATCGTGCTTATTTAATCTTATTTAGTTATTGATTAATATTTTAATTTATAAACACAAAGTTATCGAGAAAACTACTCTGTTTTAATCATAATAAAATCGTTAAAAATGTATACGATGAAGTAACATATTTCTCAAAATATTTAACCTTCATTAAAACATTGTATTAAAATTACTAAATTTCATTAAAAGAAATCTTATAATATATTTAGTTAACACATTTACGCTTCTACGTTTCTAATTGTCATTTTGTATATAAATTCTAGGATTCTGTGATTGTTTTCCTTCTACTAAAAGACTTCTTAAAGCAACCTTAAGGTTCAAATTGGAACCAATTCTAAATACTTTTATAAATTTTCCTTTTATTTTTTACATTTCAAAATTCTTCTAAGCTTTTATATTGTTTTTTATTGTATACAAAATTTCCCCGCTCATCTGATAAACCAAAATTCCAAATAATAATATTTTAAATGAAATATTCGTTGAATCCCCTGTTAATAAGAGCACCGCATTCTCGCTGTGACCCAGTCACGAAAATTCCCTCGTTCTTGAAGGAATTTCAAAAAAACTGATAAGAGCGGGCCACACCACACCACGCCAGCAACATCTACAGCAACATCCACGGACACAAAAGCAACATCGGCAGCGGCGTCGAATGTCTCAATGCGATGAAGAGCCTCAACAGCTCGGCACTCAAGCACGCATATGTACTACGTTCAATGGGGCGTGGCTCCAGCCATCGAGCTGCTCTTCTTCCAGCCGATGTCTTCGTCTCTGCCTGAGTTTCAGTTTCAGTTTCATTTACAGTTCCAGTTCCAGTTCCACACACACACTATCGCTTCTTTGGATTCAGGCCCCCCTGCCCCTAAATCTAAATCTTCTTTGCCAGCTTCTTTTTACGTATGCTGATGCTTTGTCCCATTTGATGATGATCTGTTTTGTACAGTGAAACCTCTATAAAGAATATAAAACTTAAAAATATTATATATAGGATATAACTAGAAAATATAATGGGTGAATATAAATATAACAATAATGGAAGTAGATTTTACAAAAGAAAAAATTATATTTATCATGATCATACCTTAAAAAAGTGCTCTAAATTAGCTCTTATTTAACTACAAATTTTTAATATATTATTTAGAAACTTGAAGACAATTTATTAACTCATATTTGGGTACTAGTGATACTTAGGCAAGCTTGACTGTCCCACTTCCTCTCTTACGAGCTTCTGCTGCTGCTTCTGCTTCTGTTTCTGCTTCTGCTTCTACTGCTTCCTCTTCCATTTGTATGAGCACTTCAATTACAAAAGCACGCAAGTCGCCATCATTTAATGGAATTAGTACAATGACAATTGTGGCCAAAGACCAAGGAGATGTTAAAGAAGACGACTTAGCTCTCAACTCAACTCGACACGAAACCGCACGACATGAGGCATGGCAGCAGCAGCAGCAATAGAAATAAATTGAATAAATTCGGAGCAGCAGCAACTGAAGAACCAAATAAAAGAAAAGAAGGGGCGAGGTCACTCAGCCAAAGACTCAGAAGAGACTCACTGTTCACTGATAATTTTCGGCAGATAGGCAATTGCCAGGGAATGGAGATCATCAGCTTTTAGGTACAGCTCAGAGTTTGTTAGGTTTTAAAATAAAAAATAAAGTTCACCGAAAGAAAATGTGCTGTAAACTCTATGAATTACAATTTCTACAATAATATTCATTAACCTTTTGAATCCCTTGATTTAAACCTCATTATAACTAAATGCAAAATACAAAACAATATCTAAACTTCTACCAAGTAATCTTCTTTAGTAAATACCCAAAACCTCCTGAAAATATTTTCTTTTACTTTCAATAATGATCATTTTATTTTCCAGTGCATTTAGAAACAGAAGCAACCAGCAAGCCAGAGCCCATCCCCAATTTTCCATCCATTCATTCCCGTCAGCTGCAGAACAACAAAGACCCGTGTCGATGACAATTAGCGATTGGCTGGAATAGCATCGAACTGCCTCCGGTGGAATGGGTGGATGATGTTCGCCTCTGGCCCAAACATTTTTCTGGCTGGGGCACACCTTTAGCCCAACTGGTAGCCGGAATATGTAGAGCATGGAGCGTTTGTGTTGCGCCATAAATTTAATTTAACACCCATCCACCACACACACAACGAACACACTCACAGAGAAATCAAAACAAAGACAGAAAAGCAAACCAGCGAGATCGGTTGCCAGCGATAGATCCAATCCAAACTCATTTCTAATGGCAAGTGAAACAATGCGAAAAAATTACACGCTTCAATGGGCTGTCAAACAATTTATCAAGCTTGATTTCGAATCCGCATCCGCGGTAACTGAGCGCTTTTTGGCGAGCCTTAAATTTAAAGCCAACTGAATTTCAATTCCAACTAAAGTCAAATGCGTCTTTAGGTTCGTATGAGCGAAGAGAAGTGGACCCCAGGGTGTCATTTTGGATGGTATCGGTAAGCAAGGAATTTAAAAATAAACAAGAGAAATATTATAAAGAAATTTCAGTGGCCATTTAAATACTCTTGATGGAAATATATAAGATATATAGCTTTATAGAAGTATTTTTGGTATTAATTACTGTTTTATATTGTTAAAGACTCAATTGATATTTAAGTCACATAATCACTTAATATATTTTATGGCCTGATACTCCAGATTTGGCATGATAATAAAACGAGTCAAGCAATTCAAATTGTTTTCTTGAAACCTCTTCTTCTACTTCCCACCGGAAATACCCCATTTATCAGATGATCAAACCCTAAGTCGATGTAACTTTGTGCACAATCATAGAGCATAATAAAAAGACCCCCCAAACTCCATAGAAATATATATGTTTACAGCTAGCATCGTCGTCGTGGTCACTGCTCAATCGTCGTCGTCATCGTCATCGGTAATGTATCGCTTCGAGGTTTGAATGACGCGTATCATTGGCAATTAAATTAAAATATACACAGCCATAAATACGAATAAATAAAGCTGGACGCCGAAGCCAGTCCAGACAAGCGCAAACTTTTTTGCAATGTCAAGCGCTTCCCAGATACAGATACAAATACAAATGTATCTGTATCTATGTAGAAGCGACTGCAGTGTGTAGTGATTTTTCGCCAGTGACATTTTAATTGCTGTTATGTTTTATACAAAAACTAGTAAAGCTAATTGTTTTATTGTTAAATGCGCTGCTTTATTTGCTCTCTGAGTGGCAGCTTAATAATCAGCTTTAAATATCGTACAATTAGCGCTATTATGGGAAGTTTATACTTATCTTACACCCCCGGCGCGTTCCTTACTATATCTTCGCTCTGAGCTCTCATTGAATCTTTCAATTTGATGGATTGCAACCAAGTCCCGAGTTGACATCGCAATGTTTCCATGGCGTTAATTGCGTTGGGGGAAGTGAATTATAATTTAAATGCTTTATTCTGTTCTTGAGGGCTCTGAGAGGTTTCATTAATAATATGAATTGTTGTTATCAATGGGAAGTAATATTTTTTTGCATGAATTATTTGAGGAAATATGGGTATATAATATGATTTATAATTTATAGAAGGTATGGATAAAAGGATGTATAGAAGGTAAGATATATTTCAATAGAAAATCCTTATATTTTATTTAATAAGAGTGACTTATCCTAATTCTCCATCCTTCTTACTCCTCACAACATTCCCTGTTATTAATCAAATGTAAAAGTTCCCCCTGAGTTGCTATTTCTCTTTCTTTTTTATTTTTTGTGTCATCACAATCCTGGCCATTCAATTGCGTAATTTCATTAGCTCTTCGTACTCGTAACACAAATTTTGTTTGCATTATTTGCCGCTGCTGCTACTGCTACTGCTCCATTGTTCTGCCTCTGGAAAAAAAACACTTGAACTGCCAACTGGTGACTGTATTCCTCATTTTTTCTTTTTTTTTTTGTATTTTCTTCTTTTATTCCACTTTTGTCACTGCCGCCTCCGACTATTGGAAGTTCGCATGTGTAATTGCTGGAACTTGGAGCCAAGGAACGTGCACAACAAGAGCTCTTGGACGGACGTGGCTCGTCATCAACATCATCATCATCATCGTCATCAGGGCTCTGGTCATTATCGTCATCTATACCGTCATCGACTCCAATGGTTCAAATGACATTTCCGCACCTGCCGCCCCCTAGAGCGCCAATCCACCCTCCGTCCATGGCATTTATCAGCCTGCAGCTATAAAATAGCCTGTGCCTTGTCTATATCTCGGAAATGCCCTTTAAAGGGTGGGTATTATGGGTTATATGAAAGATTCTGTTATAGAGAAAGGTATTTATTATGTTTTAAATATTTTGATATAAGTTAAATCATTTAAATAATGAACCAGATTTAGGAAAGCGAATAATTAATTATTTATTTGTAGAAGAAAAATACGTTAAAAATTCTTTCAGAAAAAGAAAGGCCTTAAAAATTTCTTGAACTCTTGATTACTTAGGGACCCTTTTTTTAGATCTAACCCATAAAGAGTATTTAAAATACCAGAAATAGGTAATTCAGATTCTTTTTAGCTGTCCGTCTTTCACTGTCTATCCGCTTGTCTCTTCCGTCCGTCTCTTTTGCGTCTGAAGTGCGTGCTTGAGTTTTGCCTTTGCCTTTTCCTCCGCCTTCCATCCTCTTCTTGTTCTTTTGCTATTGCTTTTTTGGTGTCTTGCGTTTGCATTGCGTTCTTTTCATTTGCCTCTTGTGCAATCCCCACACACACACACACACATACACAACAATTTCTATGGCACTTGTCCATGCCGCCACTTGTCTTCCACTTTATGTGGTCGCCGCTGGCGGTAACTAACCAAACCGTACCGAAACCGCACCAAATCCGCACCAGAACCACCATCGGACCACCGGACTGCTCCACCAACACCTCCGCCCTCTCATCAACGCCCCGAAAAAAATAAAAAAAAAACCCAAAGACAGACACTTCAATTGATTATTGGCGCTGGCTTTTTGTTGTTACTGCTGCTGTTGGTTCTTTTTTTTTTTGCAGCACAATGATTTACATTTTGGGTTGATACCCTGTAAAGTAAATACATATTAAGCATATGTTTATTTTAATAAATATAAGTAAATTTATATAAATAAAACAATTAAATAATATTGCAATAAACTAAAGAACTAACTTGAGTTTGTAAATAAAAAGCCACTAAAAAGTCCCTCTAAAAAGTTATTTTATAAGAACTCTAATGATACATTTATCTCTAATAGTTTGTTTCAATAAATATAACTTCAAATAATATAGCAACTACCTAAAGCCTAGAAAACACAAATTCGACATAAAAATGCTAAACTAACATAAGAACCCTATAAAAAAAACACTAAAAAGTCTCTTTGAAAAGATTTTTTTTCTAAGAAAGTCGTTGATTTATCCCTAATTACTTGAAATTCTCTGTGTATCCCCCTTTAAAAACAGCCAATTGTGCAAATAACCCGTCTTAAATAATCTTTAGTTGGGTCAATAAACAGATTTCAGTCAAGCTAACTGCCTATAAAGTGTCTTTCATTTATGGTTTATTGTGCTTACTAATAACAAATTAAAATTCTAAGACTCTACACTATAAAACACCTGTTGAATGGTATTTAAGCATACTTAGTTACATTTAACGAGGTAATCTAACATTTATTCGATTATTTCTTCCACCTTTACAACATCTTGCAAAAATGATAAGACATAAAGTATCTTAAAGTCGACTCTTTTAATTTTACTGCCTGAAATATGCAAAATGCTAATCAATAAGTATCATCCAGTGCCACCACCATCACCACCACCACCTCAACTAGAGATTTTCTGTGGTGGTTCTTCTTCGCCTTTTGTATTATTGTACTTGTGTATTTTTTTTCTTTCTGCGGCCGGGCTCCCTCATTAACCATACTGCCCCGTAACGTTCCGGAGTCCCTCCCCATATCTTGTTCAATCTCGGACTCGGCTCGTAAACCTGAGTCCCCCGATTCCTGTCTTTTGTTGTCATTTGCACTTTTGATTTCATTTGAAGTCCGAATACGAATCGCAGACATTTCGCTGTCTGCCGTTCCTTTGTTGAGTGCTCAACTTTTTTGTTTGACTTGTCGCTTCTTTCGTTTCGCTTGCTTCGGTTTGTTTTGCTTCGTTTTTTTTTTTGTTGTATTTTTGTTGTGTCTTTTATTATAATTTTTTGGCATACAAATTAAGTTGCATTCTTTTGGCTGTCGCGTCGTTTGTATATACTACATTTGTTTTGTACTGTTTTGTGTGTGTTTTGTCATAAGTCAGAGAGTCAGAGAGTCGGAGGAGGAGAAGGTGGCATCTAATAAGCTCTGTACCTTTTGTGGTAAGCCCACACAATGATGACTTGAGACGCTGATGGGGATGTTGATGTTGAAGCTAATGCTGATGACGATGATGATGATGATCAGCGAGCCATAATCGCAGCGACTTGTGACTATTCAAAGCACGTCAAAAACCGCAGATAGATTAATTACGGAACGGACTTGGACGTCTCTGGAGGTTTTTACAAATATTTTTTTTATCTGTCTTTCCTGTGCTTGCCATGAAGTGCATTTCATTTATTCTATAAATTATCGCCACGAATTGTTCATGTGAAACGACCATCAGTGCCATGCCATCCCCCGCTATGAACAGCAATTTGACCAGAGGTCCGGCATGGGGATGTTCATGTATCGAAGTTTATCGAAAATATTGCCTTTTATATTAAATCGATAAGGTGATATCGAATTACGGAACAAAGTGCTATCTTTAATTTATAAAAATATATAAATTATTGAGTTTTCAGTTGGATTTGGATGATAAATAATGCCGAATGACATTCGTTTTTATCCTAGTTTAAAATCTACAACTATATCGATTACAGCATTTGTTATCAATATTTCATTTATTCATTTTTGGACCTTCATAATTTTATATTCCGTTCGACTTTCTCGTTTTCACATAAACATATAGTTAACATAATATTATACTTATTATTCATTATTAACAAATCGATATCTATGTATATTTTTTTATCGATAACATACAGATATATTGACAGTGTTTTTTTTGGCTGGAATGCTATTTTAATAAGATAGATAGAAAGTTAAAATAAAGATCGCTCCTACTAAATATTTTTAAATATTAAATATTTATCGATTTCTCAAATGTGTATCGATAAATTATTGAAATATTATCATTGTTTGCCATGTATATTTTTATTTCCTAATCAAATATCTCCTTGCCATCTAAATATGATTTCTACAATCTTTATCGATAATATATCTTTACTATATAGATTATAGTTTGCCATCCCTAGACGCGCCATCTTTTCGCTTCCGCCGTTTGCCTCGTGCATCTTAATTACTGGTTTTTTTCGCCTCCGCCAGCCTCTCTCTCTCGCTCCCTGCTGAAAATTTCCACAACGAAACGAAATTCAATGAAAAATACTTATTCAAATAGCAGCCAACTATTGAGGCTGCAAAGCCAAGCGGTAGCAGATACTTTTCCCTATCTGTATTCGTATCTCTGCCGGCGAGTGTATGTGAGTATGAGTGTAGAGAGTATCTGTGTTTGGTTTCGTCGAACGCTTCGCTGGCTGCTTTGCACTTGAGATTCTTATCGCAGCGGCGTTACTTGTGGGGGCCTTAGCGTTGATTTCCAGATCTTTACAATGCACATTCTCAGTGTAGCTCCCCATTCGTCCCGCTCTTCTGAAGTATCTAGTCATGTATCGTACGAGAAATTATTTTGTATTTCTTAGGTAATTCTGGTTTCCCCGAGGAGGAGTTCAAGACACACCCAGTAATAATTTTGGTTACATAAATTGTCCAGAAAGTGACATTTCATATGTCCAAGGCGGAGCATTTTACACAAAAACTAAACTAGAGGAGAAGGTACTTGAGATACCTCGGAAAAATAAACTTATCAAGTACAAGAAGCTCTTGAAGTTATCAATCTTAAATTAATTAAGCCAACAAGTCAAGGTCGAATTGTACAGAATATAAAGATAGTTTCAATAAGATTTTATTATACATTTTTCTGCAGAGTTGCCTTGAAGCTTGACTATCCCAAAATGACCCTATGTAGGGTAGTAAAAAAGAGAGCAGGGACTGGGTCTGAGGTGGCAAGATTCCGTAGAAGAGAGAGATGTCCAACTTAGTTGGGCACTGAAGTGCTCTGTGCTTATGTCTCATTAGAGATACTTTGCTGGCGAATCATCGTCTTCGTTGTTGTGGATGCTTTGCCTCTGCTGCGGATGGCGGTGAGGTTGGTGTGGCTGCTTTTGGTGCTTGTGGTGATTCTGTTGCTTCTGTCGTCTTCTGGGGCCTGACCTCGCTGTGGCTTGGCTTTATAAAAAGACACAGATTAGTAATGCTCTCGAGTGTGTGTGGACGCATTCCCATTCCCATTTCCATTCCCATTTTAGTCCCATTGCGAGGCACACACAAGTGCGAGTGTAATGTGTGTGTAAGTAGCAGCACAAAGTGTCAGCTTTGCTGGCTGATTTCAGCAGCAGAAGAAGAAAGCTCTCTGCTTAAGGAGGGAAAATGAGGGAAAAGCCAACGTTAAATTAGTGGCAATTGTGCGCGACATGTGGAGAGTGCCTTAACCTCAGCTCCACCCTCGCCGGCAGACCTCTTAAATCTCTCTCCTCATCCCCAGAACCGTAACTATTTATTTAGTTGACTTTCGCAGTTCCAGATACACATGTATCTGCTGGATACGAAATGGCCAGCGATTTGTCGCTCCACGCGAAACTCTGACCGAGAATATCGCAGATTTGGCAACTCTATAAATGGCTCTGGTTTTGCCATTGATGAAGGCACTCCTCGGAAGACCATAAATTACCCAAGGGTTCGGGTTCGCTTCACTTCGTGCAGGGATTCAAAATAGTTTCAACAGGAAATTTATGTAGCTCTTAACCGATCCTAATCTGGGCCATTGAAGGTGCTTAAAGCTTGATTTGGAAAGAGCTTGCCACATTTTTAAATACATTAAGTTAAAGTTCGGGTTTATTTATAGAGGATTATTAGGTAAGAAAAGTCGAAAGAACCTTTTTTACTTTTGTATGAATCATGAATCAAACAGCAACAAACTTGAAGAAAGATGATAATATATTTAGACATGTATCTTTATAGTTCTTAATTTATTAATCTTTATAACAGTTTACCAACTACTTGATGCACATACACCACGTGTTACTTTGGCTTATTAGATTCACTAGGTTCTCTTTGAAATAAAAAAGTAGATAAGCTATGGTCTTAGCCGATCTTAAATGAACTTAACCTTATACACACAGTGCCAGTCTAGGGTTGATTGGCCGCCGCCTGCTTTTACCGCTTATCATCCTACCACTCGGCTTTCTCGTGATGATGTTGCCACGGATTTATTATCGGCCCTTTAGAGCCTAGAAAGTCACTTCTTCCACCGGCTTCTTGTGGCTTTCCGCGGGCTATCTCAACATTTATTTGGTGGCCGGGATTTGCCGCTAATTTCGCTTATCGCTTGACGTGATACAGAGAGATACACAAGGTAAATAATCACTTTAAATGTTTACGAACCATTTCGTCTTTCCTCTACTGTGAGGGGACCTCAGCGGTCTGGGAATTCAGCAGCAAAAATGAAGAATAAATTCTATATTTCCTCGCAAAAACCAAACTGACCCAAAAAATAAAAGAAGAAAAAGAAAAGAAAGAGAGCAGCGGCGGGGAAATAAAGGAAAATCCCAAGGCAGACAGATTAAACAAACATTGGGCCGACAGCAGTCGGGCTGAGTCAGTCAGCGCCTTGAAGTGGCCAGTGCTTTTCCGCCCCCTCCCTCCCTTAGTTTCCACCTTACACCCACCTCCTCCTCCCTTCACCACGCTTCTATTTCTGTGGTCACCAGCGGACGAACTGCATAAATTTTGCGTTCTGTGTCTGTGCTTCTCGGCCTCTGTAAATCTCGAGGCAAATCGGAATGTTCGCCTCTGCGTGTGCAATTTGTGCCAAAGTTCTTGTTTAAAGACCGCGCCGAAAGGAGGCCAAACTAATAAAGATGAAATGGAAATACATTGAGAGAAACGAGAACACAGACGAACTATAGTACTCGACGAGCGGCGATCGCCAGACCGAAGGCGGCGCAGGCGGGTTCAAGGCTGCCGCCCATTGGAAAATGTGGGAAAAATATATGCCTGACGGTCTGAGAACGTGAATTAAGCGAGAGTGGAAAGGGAAAATGTTATGGAATTGAAAGGAAAATAAGAAAAGTAAAATAAAAATAAATAATTATATTGGAATCAGGGAAATGAGATTAAATTTAATTGTATTTATTATTAAAGATTTATCTATTCAATTTAAGAAGCTACCAATTTATAACATTTTCAAATATGCTACAAAAAATTACTTTTGAAGTTAAAAAATCCTTTTATATTTTTATTATAGTTTAAACTAATAATTTACATAAATTCTAAATTTGTACACAATTTATTTATACACAAAATCCCAATTAAAAACACCAAAAACAACAGGAATTACAGCTTTGTAATGACTTCGAGAATTGTCAATTTCTAAGCCGTCTAAGCCTCATCTTTGATCCGTGGATCATTTAGGGCTTCGCCCCAATTAATCCCACTGAGCTGTACAGTTTCTAAGACCCGAATTTAATTCAGAAAGAAGAGAAAATCCTCTTTAAAGCGTGCGGCCACAGCAACAACATGTTGCACGACCCTAGCCCTCCGGTGGCAACCATTTTGTCACGAGTCCTGCCGCAAAGCCCCACTAAAGAGGAACAGGCTGCCACTTTCAGGTTCTGCCGCCCGCAAATAAAAACATTAAATGCTTTGTTGGCCATGGCTACCCTTGGTCCCTTCGCCACGTCATCCTCCATCCCCCCCAGCTGCCTCCTCATCCTTATCCGCCCTCCGCGGCAACGTGTTGGCCATTCATTCAGTCATTAAGTGGCAGCTGACGCCGCAGGGGGGTGGCCACCGCGGTGCCGGCGGGTGGGAATGGGATGTTAGAAAAGCCTGGATGCGGCTTCCACAATTTGTGGCCAGCTAAATAATTTTTATTACAATTCGGTTTCGGCTTAATGCTGTTTTTAGTGAATTTATGATTAATTTTCTCGATGCGGCTGTTGCGATTTTTTTTGGCTACGAAAATTGGGTTAGGTAACATATGGAGTTTTATAGTTTTAGCGATAGATTTTTCTCTAGAATATTAATGAATTATTAAAGATTATAAATATCTTTGAATTTGCAACGAATAATAAATAATTTCTAAAATTAAGAAATTAAATCGAGGTCCCCTTTTCTACTTTCTTTATATATTTTTCCATTTTTCCTAAGTCATAATACCTTTGTCCCAAATTTATACCCAATATAAACCCTTCCCAATTGGTAAAATAAACACTTTGGGGATTTTTTTATTTTTTTTTTAAATACAATTAAAAACATTTCCATTGTGTAGTTTACCTTGATTAGTCAACGACTAAATCGCAGATAAAATAAATCCAATGTTGCGGAACCAAACGTTGTGCGATTGAACCTTTCAGTAGGTCTCCGGCACACACTTGTGTATATAAGTCAAGCTGAAAATTTCGTGTAAAGTTTGGCACTTCTTCAAAAAAAAAGAAGCGCTCTAAAGAAGACCCGTCAAATTAACCTTGAAATGTGAATAACATTTCGTCGAAGACTGGCGGCGCATTTTAATTGAATTTAATTAACATTTTACTACGCTCGATACTTTGGATATGGGAAAAGCGACGCACAGTGGGGCATTCTGCCTAAACACGTTGCAAAAATCATAACTTTTGAAATAAATTTTCTAATTTTTTGAAACCTTTACCATTGTAAAGTAGATACCCACAGAATTTGTTGGTGCAAAAATGGACTTGCCACGCCCACCAGAAATGGGCGCAAAAGAGGGTCAAACACAAAATTTCGAAATTTCCAACTTTAAAATAAAAATAAAAATATAAAAAAAAATTTTACGCATATTTTTATGTTAACTTTATTTACTTAATTTTACTTAACTAATATAAAAAAAATAGTTTTATTAAGCTAAAAAAAAAAAAAAAAAAAATATTTCCAAACTTTTTGATGAATTTTGTGGTTTTCTACATTTTGGTCAAGGAAAATTATTTAGGTTCATAAAAAAGTTTGCTACAATAGTTTAGATTAAATAAAATTGATTAAAGAATAGAAAAATGTTAAAAGTTTTAATAATTTCGAAGTCAAACTAAAAATATGCGGCGTTAAACACAGAAAAAAAACTCTCAGTTTGACGCACTATGAACTACATTTTAACGATTCAGAATAACTACGAAACAGATACGAAGAAAAGAATTCAAGAGCAATTTAAAACTGAACTGGGTCTATTGGTAGATCTTCCGAAGCAAGGCTTTGGAAATATCAATGACGGAAATACGTCGAGAAAATTCTTTAGCAACTTTGAAGTTACATCCCGTATAATCGGAGTCGATAATGAACTTATTAAAAGAGTCAACG
>VNJR01012854.1:0-116026 GCA_008042585.1 Drosophila punjabiensis | reverse complement strand
AAGGCCATCGACATTGGCCAGCTGCATGCCCAGTGGCGGCTGGTAGGACTGCCCTATACGCCGTGCCTGCAGTTCGAGCCGCGGGATCAGTCTCTGCGCCTGGGGTTGAGCCAGGTGCAGGGCGTCCTGGCGGCGTATACGCCACGGGAAACGCTGGTGTAAGCTGGGGGAGAGGACTGTGAAGGGCTCATTTGTCAATAATAAGATTGTACTTGTCTCATTGTTTAAACAGAAGATCTCTCTTAACGTAATGAAAGTCTTAAAATACTTGACATTTCCCTTGCGAGTTGTATAAAGTCTAAAGCTATCATTTTTCGAAGGTAACCTCAACTAAGATTGTTTTTCTTATAGTCTGCAATCGATTTGGTACTGCAGTAGCGGCTGTATGCGCAATGCCATACAGACCAGGTCCACGGATGGTACGTCTTCTCTTCCTTCAATCCCAGTAAACATCCACAACTGCCACGTGTGGGTTCCCGCATTCATACTAATCATTCGTTGATTATCTTTGATCGTTGTTTACTAACAAGGCTAACAATTGGTAAACCTAAAAGCTTAGTTGATGATTGGTTTCGACATCTGTAACCCTTTTTCCAATCCATGTATCCTCACACACCCTTCAAAACTGACAGTCACACTTTCTTTGATGTATTCATTTAGTACATATATATTTTTTCGCAGCTCCGTTGTGTTCGGGTTGTTCCCGGCCCATGAGTGAATACCAAAAGTTAAGAGTTACGGAAACCTTTCGCCTCCTGGCCATCCTGCCCTGTTCCGCCGTGCAGACACCGCGCTCCATCGGTTGCCTTCATCGTCCCAAACTGATCCGATTGCGAGGTCTGAACGAGATTTAATATTTACAATATGATTTCACTTACGTTTGCATTGCATTGTCTTTTCAAGCCCACAGCCACGACTGCGAGTTGAAGTTGGGATCGACGTATCTCATCACTGGCTACTTCGACGGATCGGCCAGCACCTATCAACTGGAGGCATGCCATCTAAGAAGCATCTAGACAGCCAGGGCCGCCGCCGCACCAACCGTCGCCGTGCGGTCCGGCTGAGTGAGTTTCTGCGCGGCGACGAAGAGTCCACTGTCCAGGTTCCAGTCCCACAGGCTGAGTCTCAAAACACGAACGAAAGCTCCATTGGGTAAGCTACCAATGAATCGTAATAATTTGACAATTTAAAATCAATTAACAATATTAACTTGTATGTATATATTACTATTTAAACGATCAATCTCTTCTTTTAACCTCTTCCAAATGTCCATTTAAGCACCATTCCTTCAGTGCACCTCCCTGCTAGCTACGTCACTGTCAGCCCTGTTGTGACACCCGACATACCGACCGGCGAGCCGGAGAAGGTAACGTGCCCAGCTCTGGGCAACTTGTTGCCGGAATCATTGCTGCCAAAAGGGGCAGCCGGCAAAGATCAAGCTGTGGCCAGCTGGCTGAGTTCCGTCCGTTCGGCTGTTGACAACTGTCAGGGCACCAAGACGGTTTATTGTTCTCCCCCAAGAAAGAAAGTAATATCTCAACAACCGAAAAGTCCTGCCTTTTCTTCTGAGCAAAAAACGCCCAAGCAGCCAGATATTAGTCCTAATGAACCAGCTTTGACAGCCGCGATAGCTGCTGTTGCAGGGCCACAGCTGAATCAGCCGCAGAAGCAACCAGAGAAAAGTCCCGAAAGTTCATCTGAAAAGAAGCTACTAGAGAGAAGTCCTGCAGGTTCCTCAAAGCAGAAAATTTCGGAGAATCCTTCTGCACGGGAAACCAAACCTCTCGCAGAATTTCATGCCGGTAATGAGGACGTTGTGCCCGCTTCGCAATTTAACACTCAAGACCCACGACAAAGTATTTGCGGGAATCGAAGTTTCTGGGAGGAAAGCGACGACTCATCGCTGGAAGATCAAACTATGATAGAGGCAGGAGAACGTGAGGGCGCCGTGGATCTATTGAGCAGACAAGACCAGGTGTTACCTCCTATCCGACGCTCCCTATTGAACGCTAATGCCCAAGAGTTCCGTCCCATTGTTAGGGAGCAAGAGCGGGACCAGGAACAGCTCTCCCTGGTGAGTAATATTATTCAAGGATTTCCAACGAGAATGAATTTAATTTTTGTATTTTTAATAATAGCGAAGACATTGCGCTCAACGAATTAAACGCTCGTTGAAGCGACGCCAGCTCGCGCAAGTCAACTGGGGTCAGGCATTTGAGGACCAGGAACCAGCCCAAAGTCAGCAGGCACACCGACAGCGGCTGGGCGCAGGACCGCAGCAGGAACAGAGCCAAGATTCGATTGCCTTGCCCAGTTGTTACTACAGTGCCCCGGCGGGTCATCAATGCCACCAAAAGGAAGCAGCTCCAGTGAGCCAAAAAGAACTACATCGAGACAACGACGCTGCGCCAGCTCCTCTAACTGTCTATGGAGCTCCACGCGCTACTTCCGAGTATGTCGCTGCGCCAGCTACTTCAGCAGCAGCTGCGCCCACGTCCCATACTCCCATCAGAATGCAGAACAATGCTGATGTCAGCCAGTCGATTTTTCAAATGACCTGCCTCCCATCGGCTGGGCTGGGCACGAGGTACCCGCCGCCGTCCATGGATACCTCGTCTATTAACCCCATGCCTTCCAGTATTTCCTGCGCGAGTCTGATCAGCCATACGCTCAGTTCGTTGCCGCCGGTGGAGGAGAAGCGTCCGGATAGCCGGTGCCAAGAGTCCATTATAAGTCCGGATTTGTTTTACAACAGGTCGTTGTTGGATATGGATCGGGAGGATACGCAGGAGGAGGAGGAGGAGGATCAAGCGTCTCCCTATCAACAATGGGAATGGCAGTTGAACTCGAACAGGAAAGCGGAGTCAGAGCGAGAGCAACCTCGTCATCCCAGGGACATAAACGCCGAGGCAAGCGTCGTCCCTGCAGCTCGTGAGCCTTTATTCCGGTCACCGTCCTCGCACGGTGAAGGTTACCCACAGCCAGACCTCAACTGCGTGCCAGCGAACATCAAGAAGCTGCACAAGACGGTAACGCAGCGGTATTCGGACTACGCCTTCGTCTACGCCCTGTGTGCGCAGCTGGGTCAGGAGTGCGTGCCGATGGACTGCTACGTCTACCTCAAGATGGTCCTCTTGGCCAGCATCGTGTCCATAGAACCGGATGAGCTGCGGCCACCCATTTCGCTGTGCGTCATATCCACGGATAGCCTGATGGCCAATCGATTGATGAACTGCATTGGCCAGTTGGCTCCGCGTTTCCTGGGGCCCCACGAGTACGGGCTGCAGCCCACGATTTCTGGTGGTCAGCTATCATCGTCGCGCTACACTTGGGTGGTGGCTAGTCCTCTGCTGCTGGCCCAGCAGGGTGTCTACTATGCCGGCGACTGGACGCGCCTGTCCAAGGAGCAAGGCGAGCAGATCGAGAAGTGCATTGAGAACGGCTCCGTGCCGGTGCCCCAACTGCAGAGCGATCAGGCCCTGGAGGCGGCCGTTTGGACGCACTGGCAGCCGGAGAATTCCACTAATCAGACCTTGGCCTTTGCCAAATTGTGTCCGTAAGCATAAAGAGATTATATATTTAGATCATTCGAGGTTATGTAACTATTTCTTGTATTCCAGAATCTTTGGTATGCCCATTTATATGGGCAATGCCGCAGGAAGCAACAGCGACAGCCTGTGGAACTTTCTGCTGCGGCAGCACACGATGGAGGCAGAATCGGATGATGAACAGCCGGAGGGCTTGAATATACCGGAGGAGGATATGCGCATGCTGCTGCATCTGCTGCACCAGCGCCAGATTACATTCCAGGATGATGCCCAGCACATGCTGCAGAAGTACTATGTGATATCCAGGAAGGAGCGACCCAGTAAGTATCGGAATGAGGAATCCAAACCAGAAAATACTTATCCGTATACCTCTTTTCCGTTCGGGGAACAGCTGTCTTCACCAGCAAAACGTACATTGTTCTCAAGCAGTTTGCCGAATCCTTCGCAAAGCTTGCCCTGCGTCTGGAGGTCCTGGAATCGGATGTGTGCGTGGCCATCTTCCACTGCGAGCACTTTGTCCAGCAAATCTTTGGGGGAACATCGCCGACGCCGCCAGCTGTGAATAGTTTTAACGTCATTTCGCACATCGATCCGTACATGAACGAGTTCGCGCGCTGGCTGCTGCAATTTTTGAATCGCTACCAGGACGAGGAGCTGGGCATGCACAAGGCCAAGCGGCGGCGCACAGATAGTTGGGACTTCCCTTAGACTATTTATATCGAAATTTATAGTTTTTTAGAACATATTTACAACCCGAAGCGTTTATAAACATTTTCTGTATATAATTCCTATTTCTTCTTTTTGTATAAAAAAAAAACTCTCGAGACTTTCAAAGGGAAAACAAAGAATTTTAGATGGTTTACTCAACGTAAAGAAACATGCCTTAAATACGAAATATTGTAATAAGTAATGTATATCTAAGAATACCAAAAAGTAGTTATCTATTTGAGAAAAAATTAAGAAATAGAAAAGCAAGAAATGGCTGCCACAGAAAATAATGTGATACTTTGTAAAGCTTATTTAGTATTACCTTTAATTAGCATTTAAATAAATTCAAGTACCAACACACACTCCATTTCCAAATAAAAAATCAAAACATTGATTATTTTGATACAAAAAAAAAAAAAACAATTGTTTTTATTAACATACATATTCATAGTTGCGTGTTTCTCTCTCTTTTGATTATCCTTTCGTTCAATATTCAGTTTTAGTCTTGGGCTTAGTAACTCTATATTCTCCGATACAAAATATATATATATGGTATATATAGGGATATATAAAATATAGTAGTTGCCTGGTTAACTTGTAGTATGTAAAAGTTAATAGTTAAGTTCACAATAAAACAAGAGTCATTTTGGTTGTGTTTCATTTTTGAATCGTTAAACAAACGCATATATATGCATATATATATATATATATAGTTCTAGTCTAAATTGTATAACATATCATGTTATATAGGTATTATGTATATGCGATCATAAGATGTGTGATAAATATAATAGCAGAGCCCTGAAGATTCACACTGTGTGTTCATTCCTCCCTTTCTCTCGAACTCTGTAAGATTTCATTTGAAATTAACAGAATTAATTTGGCGATTATATATTTATTTTGCGTTATTTATGCCTACATAGAAATCAATCTGTTTTCTCTCTCGCTCTTTAGGGAGTTCATCGATAATGAACACAATTCATTTGGCGAGGCAATTCATTTTTGTTGAGCAAACGTTTACTTTAAAAATATAAATACATGCAGATATTGAAACGTTTTGAATTTCAGGGCACCCCTGCTATTATATATCATCTGTATGATTGGGCTTTGATTTAATGGCGGTGTTAGTAGCGTGGGGTTGTCCTTGATATACATTTGATACATTATTCAGATATACATATACGTATATATAGAGAATAGAAAAATAGTCCATAGCTAGGAATATGACAAAAGTAAAAGCATTAGGTATCTAAATGTACACATACAATATCGCTATCTCTCCCTATATATCTATAAAAATACATTCATTACTTTTTGGTCCAGTACTAAAATCTCGGATTTACATACTTAGTTGTGCCAAAAAACGAAAAGGTGACCACAGGACACACAGGACATGTGTTGAGCAATCGCTTGTGGCTTTTGGATCTTACTTGTCTATGGTTACAGTTTATGCTTTGTTTCTTTGTCTCACTTAGTTCAACTTATTAAATTAAGAATGCTGCGTCTGTGTGTTGGGTTTTAGTTTTAGTTTTTCCTTTTTTTTTTTTGGCTCCTTAATAGTCCAGATTTCCCTGGGCTCCGGTTATAATGGCATCGATCCAAATCCGCGCCGCCGAATCGGAGGCCGCCTGTAGATTGTAACTTCGCTTCTTCGTCTTGACAATAAACGTGCAATGCGGTCGGCCGCTCTTCGAGGCATTCAGGTGATCCAGATAGACCTCGTCAATGGACTGGCAAGAAATCGGAAAATATATAATCATATTATTACGCGTAGAAGGAGTTTAGGTCATTCGAACTTACTGCAAAATATGCGCCGCCCCTGGTCTTTCTCTCAGATTTGTCGGAGAAGTAAATCAAGGCGCCCCTCTGACGATCCAGGACAAACCAGCGCCTCGACCACGCATGGAACGTGGCTCCCAGCTTGTGCAGATATCTGTCGGAATATAAAATATATTTACATATAATCCAGTTTGTTTGTAAACAATCATCTCGGCGAACACTCACCCTCGACAGCTTTGGGCATCGACAAAGACGTGCGGGCACAGATCGATCTGGTGACCAGCCGTCTCGATGTGATGCCGCAGATTCAGATCCGGCGAGAAGATGGGCAGGTAGCGGGTCAGCGGGCGCTGGTGCTTCGGCAGGACGCGCTTCCGTTCGCTGGCAGTGCTGCCGCCACTGCCGCTATTCCCACTGCCACTGCCCGCCGATGCCGTGTCCTGTGAGTTGCTGCTGGCCCGCTTATTATCTGTCCCGGCCGGAGCCGAGGAAGTCGTCGAGTCCATCATACCATTGGCGAACTTGGGTGCCTCCAATCCCGCCTCGCAGTTGTTGGCCTCGGACAAGGGGCGGGGACTGCGTGCCACCAATTGCCCGCCGCCAGTGCCACTGCCTATGCCCAGGGCGATGGCGTGGTGCTCCAGTTCTGGTTGCGAGTGGCGTTGCTGAAATATAACAAAGAAGAATCGGGGTTAGTTGAAGATTTTAGGTGTTATTTGTTTATGTTTCTACAACAAGATGAAAACATGTTTTCCATTACTTTTATTTATTTAGATTTTATTGTTCCCCCACAACAATCAACAGATCCAATCTCTATTTATTTATTTTTGTAATGAAAATCAACTATTTTGTGTACCAAGGAGTTTGAAAAACATAGCTCACCAGCCTAATAATTTTGTTTATTATATATTGCATACTGTTTTTAAAAAACTTAAAATCTTAGGAAATGTCTTTCCTATTGAAAGCCACCAATATTAGGAATACTCTTAATTTTTTTTAATATTTGCAATAAGTCTACAAAGTTTAAAGAATGTTTTCCATACGTGATAAATAAGTTTTAACCATAAGATAGTATCTTTTTGCATCTGCAGAGCGTAAAATAAAGCGAAAATGCAGGTGTTCACGGTCGCCACATTGCTCATTTTCGATTTATTTTGATTCGTGAACGTTCTTAAAGCCATTTTAACAACGTTTTAATTGATAAACATTCCAGAATGGAATCGTTTCACTATAAACCTTCAATCCCTGCACTTTCACTCACTAAATAATACAACTCCATGCGCTGCCGTGCATTGGCATCCGTGCGTCGATGCTGCACGTAGGTCATCCACACAGACATTACGGGGGATTACGGTTTAAATCGAGATTTTAATAATTGGCAGAAAAACGAACATGAAGACGGGAAGGCAGTCAAATAACACTCTTGACAATCACTTGCGTTTCCAGTGGAAATTGCCAGCTAACTAAGAGCTGGCTGGGCCAGCGCGATTTTCCAATTTTCCGACTGCTCTGCCAACCCAACAAACAGATGATGACGATGACGATGATGATAATGACGATGGTGGTGCTGGCTTCCACTCAGCGTAACTCGAACGAGGCGCACATGAACATTGTCCAGAAGATATAGCCGCCGCGAGGATCGGGATCTCGAAAAACGGAACGAGATCGAGGTAATTAAATATACCCGTAATGGGCCGCGGATTTTTGTGGCGAATGAACACGGCGTCGGAGGAGGAAAGATAACGATGGCCAATGGTCTATTGGCCAGTTTGGAAAACGTGTAAACAAATATGCGAAAAATAATCAAGGGGAACAACACGTAAACACAACACACAGCACAGCACACACAGCACAGCACAGCACACACAACGGAGCACACGTAACGCGTAACTAAGGCAACAAAATAAAACAAAGACCGCCAAAGATCGCCAGCAAATATTAAAGCTTATTAATAAGTGTGTATAGTCCATATAGAATCGGCGATTGAGAGCGCTATCCCAACTTGCCAAAAGGGAGGCGGTGGTGGGGCCGGCTCCTCTCTTCTTTAAAATAAACATTGGTCTTAAAAATAAAACAGCAAACGGACAGCAAATGCCGAGGCGGCCAACAACTCGTGACTAACGAGCTGGCGATAGATTCTTGATCGTCATCCGAAATGCTCAATCAATGGCCAAGAACACTCGAGCAAAAAGCCCAAACAAATCATGGAAATCCCCATAATTCATTGACCACAAAAATCATTCTTTAAACTAGATAAAAAAGAAGAGAGAGAAAAGAAAGTTTGTTTTGAGTAAGTAAAACTTTAGTAAACAGTTTTTGAAAATGAGTTATATGGCGACCGTGAATTTGTGATATTTTCCAAAGGATTTAGTTTCTGGGATTATTTCATAAATGTTAAAGATCGGAAAATGTTTTTTTCATTTTTTAAATATATTTCTGATGTATATTTTTGTCATTTCAAGGAGCATACAACAATTATGGGTATTTTTTAGAGTGTACGCACGCTCTCTAAGATCAATTATCTCACTTGTTAAGAAACATTCTCTTTTACTCTTTTAGACCAATTCCTTAAAGCTCTCTTTTGGCCACTTAAATAGCTTTTTATGAGCGGCAATGGCAGAGCTAGCTGTGATCTTGATTATGTGCAAAGTGCCCATATAAACTTGTCTAAATCAGTGCATTTAATATTAGGGTGGCTCAATGTGAAACAAATTTAGAAAATCATATAAAAAAAAAAATAAATAAAGTAAATAAATAAATTAATAAGAGAAGATATGCTAAATCACTAAATAGTTATAAAAAAAACATTTAAATTCTATTAATTCTTCTAATATAGATTAAGGTTCAGCGACAATGAGTTCTCTTCTTCTTGGACCCCCCTATTTTCTTATATGTTCATACAGAAGCTTTAACAACAGTGCAAACGTATCGTACTTCTTATCGCCACTGGAATCGGTGAATAATACTGCACTTTTCCATGTAAAAATAACAAACTTTTCCTCAAAATAAACCCAGCATTAATCATTACTCTGCGAAATTGCGAATCCATCCACAGAATTTTCTCTATTTGTTTATATGTCAAGAGAGGAAATAGCTTATCAAATGTAGATTTGGATTTACGTTCAAAAATTTCCCGGAAGCCGGATAGGTGGTGAGGGAGAGAAAAACAACAAATTACAGAAAAATAAACAATTAAAAAAACCTTTGGTTTGCTTTTGTATTTTTCTTTTAGTTGTTTTGTTTGGCCTAGGTCATCAATTTGCTTTCGGGGTCAAGTTTTCACCAGTGTGTGTTTTTCATTAGATTTTCTCACCTGTTGCGGTGTCGTTGATAATGCTGCTGCTGCTGTTGTTGGACTGCTGCCGGTTGACTTTCTGTTTTCCTTGTCGCCATTTGCCTTTTGTACCTGCTGCTGCTGCTCAGGTGTATCATCATCTGCCTTGCTGCTGAGCTTTTGCATCTCGGCGGCCTTCTCAAATAAATGAGCATCTTTGCCGCCGCTGCAAAAAAAATACAAATAAAATCATACATAAAAAAAGCGAAATGGAATAGATAATGGTTTAGGTATATGGCATATGTTTTGTATATATTATTATTGAATGTTTGTAGCTAAACTTTATGGCCTTTCTGTTTTATTCACATTCACTTTCCCACCAAGAGCTTGCTCTGAAAGTGGCATTTATCACCAGCCTACTGGATCTAGCCAAGGCTTGTTTTTTAATGTCTCTGGATAACACTTTTTCTTTATCAGCATACCAGCAGGGAATCATCGCATTGATACGATACATTATTTATTTATTTTCTCGAGTGACTCATTCCCGTGGTGCTATTCGATTTTAAGCTTTAATAACGAGTTTTTTTCAATTGAAAATTATAAACTAAAAACTACAAATTATAAACTGAAGATTCAACTAAATAAAACAGATTGAAAAGACCGAAAAGACTGAAGAAAACTGACTAAGCGGGCGACCGGAATGTGACTGTGGATGCACAAGCCAAAGCACGGCGCACACAGACCACGACAGTTGGCAAACACACAAACGAGCGCACACACACACACCGGGATACTACCCAGAAACGCAATCAGCTGATAAGTTTATCAGCAGAGCTACACTGAAAGAAATTATAAAGCAATACACCTGGGAAGTTACATGAAATAATCTCAAAGGTCTTGGAATTATTGTAAATATTTTCTTTTAACTTAGATGAAGATTTTTTGATATGATTTATAATATATGTTTCTGCTGCTTCTTTTACAAAATCTTTAAATATATATGGGACATTTTTTAAATAACACACGAACACTCATATTTTTGTAGATTATATAACAAGTTGTAAAAGGTATCAAGTTCAAGTTCAGATATAAAATACAGCTAACAATTAATCCGTTTTCTTTGCAAAAATTTTTAAAATATATAAAAAGCTCCTAAACATTTCCATAAATTATTTTCTGTGTAAAAATAAATACCAAAAAAAAAGACAAAAAGATGACGTCGCTTGATCGGCAAATAGTGTGCACTTAAAATAAAAACTTCAATCACTGAAAGTTTATTATTTGTCATAGCTTTTGTTTGGTTTTTCGGTTTTCAATGCAAATAACAAAGACCGGTTCTCCAAAGGGTTGGAGCAAGTGTGTCGAGTGGACACACATTGTTTCGTTATTAGCAGCGAAAATTGATTAATTATAGAGAGGCGCGAGTTCAATGAGCAAGCCAAATGGCATCCCCACTTTACACTAGACAACCAAGGCGACTAAAAAATACTTTGATTGTGAATTTTAAAGTTTAAAAAATAAAGCAAAGTAGCAAAATGGGTAGCGAAAAATTAGATCTTTGTGTTTCATTGATACAGTATTATAATAAGATGCATAAAACCATTTTAAATCATTCGAGAACTTTTGAAATGTTGTGCCCAAATCGATTCTAATTTATGTGCGCTATGCATTTTATTATTACATTTATCTTTAAATAAACTCATCTATAATAAATAACTATAAAGTAATTCGATTAAATCCCTATCAATCAAAAGATTCATAATTCACTTCATTTAAACAAAATAATACATATATATATAAATCAATAGCCATCAACTTTAAGACAAAGTGAAAGATAAGATACTCCATAATTTATTTAGTTAGATAATTAGTAAACTAATGCCAATAGACTGAATAGTGATGACTGCAAATTATTCATTAAGTTGAGCCCTTAAAGACACATAAATAAGCCTTAATTGATCGAAGTAGATTTTGAAAGGATTAACTACTCAGTTTGTTACATGGTAAAGCTATGAAAACTAATTGATTCTTTAAGAAATTAAATATATAGCTAATATATGAGCGCAAATAGGTAAAATTGGAGTTAAAGAGTTTGCAGACCATGCAGCCCAGTGCTAAATGCACGCAAAGTGCATTATCTTGTTCTTCGCGGGCTGTTCAACTAATTAACTCGCAGCACGAGAGGAAGCTGGGCGTGAATGGGGGTCAGGTTGTCAGGTCAACTTACTTGGCGCCCAGCTGCTGCTGCTGCTGCTGCTGCTTCTCCACGGAATGCTGCGTAGAGAGCAAGTACTGGGTGCGGGCCTCGTCGTGGCTCTTCTTCTTCAGATCGTACATCTTCTGGCGCTCGTGCTCAATGACCTGATGTCCTACGAAGTGAACGAAATATGAAATGTATTGATTTATATATATAAATTATAAATTCAAGTCGTTCCTTACCTTGTTGTGCCAGCAATAGCTTGCGATTCCTCTCAATCTCCTTGATGCTGTCAAAGATCTTGGTGCTGGCACCCTGACTGGTGGAGATAGGTGCATCATTGGCCACCTTGCAGCTGCGATCGATGTCATCCTGCGAGGGCACACGACGCTCTAGGGGATTCACCTCGAATCGATCGCTCTGTAGCGATAGATTGAAGCTAATCTGCTCGCAACTGCCACCGATATTCTCGAAAAGCTGCAGCGGCACACGCTTGGGCGTGCTCGTTATGCCAGTAGAGCCGATGGTGGCCTCGATCTTATGGTTATAAAACATATTCTCGTTGACACTCTTCGACATCAGATCCTCATGATTGCGAAGCTTGGGACATAGGAGCTCGGCGGAACCGAACAGAGACTGCGACATGACACCGCCATTGATCAGATTACTGCCGTTGCTGGTCTCAGGCGAAGGCGGAGGTGTTGGATCCGGATCCTGCTCACGCTCTGGCTCAGGCTCCTCTTCCTCCTCTTCGCCATCCTCGCCCGGTCCAATTTGTATGCGCAGAGCGGCCAGCTCCGCTTCAAGGGTGAGACGCTGCTCGTGACGCTTGAATTCCTCATGACTGGCGTGATGCTCGGACTCCTCCTCGAAATACTGAAACTCCAGATCCTCAAAGGTCTTCCTATCGCTCTCCAAGGACTCGCACACCAGCTGCAGTTCCTCCTTCAGACAGGCATTGTTGGGTTTCTGCTTCAACATCGCTCGCAGTCTGTGAATTAAGAGGAGGATGCATTACATTCATGTTCGATATATGATAAAGAATATCAAGTTATATGACATACTTCTTCAGCTGATCCTGCTTCATCTCGATGGACTGCTTCAGCTTGGCCTGCTGATTCTCCTCCATGACCCTTGTGGCATTCCTTTGAGCTTCCAAGCGGCGAACACGATGCTGCAATGCTTGCAGCTGCAATCGAGGTGACGCAGTGGCAGCCAGCGGCTGTTCATCCATTTCCAACTAGGTTAAAGGAGAGTTGTTACATGATAGATCCCAGAAATCTTGAATATATGGGCTCACCTCCAGATTATCCACTCCCGCCGATGGTGGCAGCTCGGCCAGCTCCCGCTTGAGCTGCTTGCGCCGCTGGATGAGCTCTCGCCGCTGGCGTTGCTCCAAATGAATACTCCTGGGCGCTGGCGCTGGCTTCCGGCTGGGCTTCGGGGACAGCGTCTGCGACTCGACAGCCTGGAGGTTCAAGGTGAGATTGTTGATGTTCTTGTTGCTCCTGGGCTTGGGCGAGACCAGGCGATCCAACTGCTTCTGCTTGCGATCGAAGGATTTGAAGAGTTGCTCGTAGTCCCGCTGCAGATTAGGCGCCGGCGGCTTGGGGGCCAAAGGTGGCTTTACCATGTTGGGCATGGGAATGGGAACGGGAGCAGAGGCTGAGACCTGAGGCTGAGGCTGCTGAGGCGGACTGATGGCCAAGGCAAAGGCATTGCCAAAGGAGATCTCCTTCTTTGGTGACATGCAATTCGTCCGAATCTTGGTCCGTGGACTTTGGGGCACATACTTGCCCACTCCAGGGGGATTCACCAGATTCTCGTGGCTGGCCCGAACAGCTGCAGTTGGCACAGCTCCTGGGCCACCTGATTGTCCGCCGCCTGCATTGCCTGAGCTGCCTACAGCTGAGGCTGGCACATGTATCTGACCATTAATCTCCACACGATTGGGACCCAGTAGACGGACATTCTCGTAGCCCGAGGAACTGCTCAACATGGCGGTGCTGCCCCCCGAGCCACCCTGCTGTTGCGTGGGAAACGGCGACTTGTTCTTGTCCCTGGGTAACGAGCCATTCGTCTTGATGCGATTCTGGACAATCGGCGAGGATGTGATGCTGGAGGATGTGCTGGAGGTATTGGTATGTCCATGGTTCATGGAGTTGTTCCTGTCTGCATATTCCGTGCATATCTTTAGCATATCCTCCAGTTCAGCGCCGCCTCCGCTGGAAGTTCCTCCTCCAACTGAGCCCTGAACCAGACCATTGTTGATCTCGTTATTCACACCATTCATGGAGTAAATCTGAAGACCCCCCGTCTTGGGATATCTGTCATACCGATCGTTGTTGACTTTGGTGAGCAGGTGATCCGTGGGAGCCTGTTGCTGCGCCTGCTGATGCTGGATGAGCTGCTGCTGTTCCTTGTAGATCGCCGCATTGCTAGGCACATTCCAGTAGCCACTGTTGCTGCCAACTCCCTTGGCAAACTGATTGTTCAGCTGCTTCTCGTTGCGATGATTCTCGGCTAGATTGCGGGCAAAGCTGGCATACTTCTGGCCAAGCACATCCTTGGCCGGCATGTTGACTGTCACGAGATCCGCAGAGAAGACCTTCGGGCAGTCCAGTTCGTATGCCGATGGATTATGGTTGTTGTTGTTGTTGTTGTGATTAATGGGATTGATAATGCTCTCGTAAAAGGATTCCAGCTCCAGGGACTGACTCAGATCGTGGGCCTGCCGTGCTGATTGTGTGAAATCGATTTGGGGCATCGAGATGCGTTCGTTGGAGCCCATCGCCGAGCGCATCATTTGCGCCTCGTCCGGATTGTTGAACCTTAGGTAGTTCGAGTTACCGATGGTAATCATTGCCCCCTGGCTAAGTTTCGTCTCCTCCACAATGGGGGCACCGTCGATAAGCAGACGTGCGTCCTGTTCTGGGACCAAAGTCACCTCGTTAGCGTCACTCCTGCAAGCAAGCAAGTACAAAACAAGTTTTGTCACGTTAAAAAAAGGTTGAAGTAACACTAAAATGTTTGTAACTTACATACATATTTAATACTAATAAAATATTTATACATACATATGTATATGTATGTATGTATATAAATTACATATATACCTATATTATATAAGATTTGGTTTGGTTTTAATCTGAATTTAAGAAAACCCTGAAAATTTACTATTTGACAGCTATAGTAAGGCTTTGTGGATTTTGAATAAGGGAATATTTCTATATTACAAAGCAATGTTTTCCTATTTAATCAATATTTTATTATTTTTTTTTAATGAATTTAAGTGAGTAACAAATTATTCGTTTATTAAGCAATTGTTTTTTATCGGTTTGTTATGAACAACTTCTTATATTTCTCTTCAAGCTCTATATATTTGAAATTTAAGAGTTATTTGAAGTTAGATAATAAATAAGACCACTAATATATAAAGAAATACCTGTATATGGTGCAATGTAGTGGACGAACACCGCTTCCATTCAACGAGATGCTGCAGCTCACCGCCGATCCGATTGTCGTGTCACCTAAAAAGTTCACAAAAATTCAGAATTATGTACTTTACTTTAAAAAAGCTTAAAGATTTGAAAGCAAACGTTTTACGTTCGAAGCGTGTTTCATTATTGTGAGGGGTTTCGAATATATTTCGGCTTTGATTTCGATTCTTATCTCCCATTAAAGCTCTCTCCAAAATATTTCTAGCTTCTGTATGTTTGAATTACAGTGGAATCATGTTTTAAATAATGCTTTTATTATTTAAATTTTTCTCTGAAATACTAAATGCTCAATAAATATACTAAATTTTAGAAATTTAATTTTACTGAATACAAAAAATATCAAATTTGACTTTAGATTTTTATGGACCACGTCCTTTTGTTTCCTTCTTTACACTTGTTGCTTTGTTACATTTAAATGCCGAAGTTAAACAAGCTTTATTCCACGATTTCATCCCATTGTACATAATGTCGTCAAAAAAAAAGTCCAAACAACAACTGAAGTCAGCTTATCGCAGACTCTTGCTCTCCATGGGCTTCGTTGTCTTGTTGCCTTTTAAGCGTTTTCTTTCGCAAGACTTTTTGTGTGCTTTTCTCGTTGCTCAATTCGGTACCTTACAATTGACCTTGGCCAGGCGAGAGCGAAAGAGGGAATGACAAACGGAGGGAGGAGGAAAGAGCGCACGCGTGGCCCAAACGTCAACCAAAACAGAAATCATATGCGTGCGTGCAAAGAAGAGGGAGGAGGCTGCGGCCAGTAACGGTGCGTGTCCAGCGGCACGAACTCTATTAGAGATGCGATCGTGACATGAACTCTACAAGAGATGCACGAACTCTATAAGAGATGCGACCGTGACAAGTATGTTAACTTTTTAAAATCTTTATACAACTTAATAAATAAATTGATTAATTAATTGGAAAAAATATAACATATCAAAATCAAAGAACTTTTTCATTAAACAGCTATAGAATCTATAATTAAAAAAGCCTTATCTTGACAAATCGTTTTTTTTTATTACTAGTAAACTAATTTAAAATTAAACTCTAGGCCAATGTAGTCTGGCCATCTCTAGCACGAACTCACCTATGTGTATGTAGTGAATGGTGACGGCGGTGCTCAGTCGCCCGCCGCCCAAAGAAACGAGATGCGGATCCGAGGCGGCGACTCTCAGCGAAGGATCCTTTTTCGTCAGTGACATCTGCAAAGAGGGTGAGGGAGACAAGGAGAGAGTGAGAGATAAATTACACACACACGCGCGCACACACCTGGCAGATGCATCGGCAGCTGTCCGATAATTGTTATTGGTTATATATTTTTTTTGTTTCGTTTCGCAAATGTTAGGGGATTCCCTTTATAATGAGTGGGTGTGTGAGTGAGAGGCCAGCACGTGCTGGTCAATGGGCACAGGGGTGAGAGCGAAATTGGATGGAGAGGAAAGAGAGAGAGAGGGAGAAAAAGAAAGTTGGTAATAGTATTGCTTGCTCAGGAGTACAAAAAAAAAACATACAAAAATCACGGAAACTCATAATAAAAGGGCTTTATTTTAAACGCTTGCTTTTAGAAGTACTGAAATAAAATCTACACAAGCAGCGTGCAGTACAATATCATGTCATAGTAATGTCTCATTTTTCATGACGTGTATTTTTGAATCTACAATATAACCATTTTTTAGTATGAAGAACATGTGAGTAGTGACCACACCATGCAGGAATATCTCTGTCCCTATTACCACTGTAGCTTATTACTTCCGAATGATGTCATATGCAGCGGAGTGGCCACCAGTCAGTCAAGCCCCATTGGATCCCAATACCACTTCTGACTCTAGCTCCACGCACATGTAACTGATAAAGAAACTAGAAAGACTATATGTATACATACATATACATATATAAAAATACTACAAATCAAGTCAAACTCAAGTCAAGAAAGTGTGGAAAATGATGAATATGGTATATGTATGTATATATGTATATAAATATATATTTTTTTAAAACTTTATCAGGCAAATAACTACAACAACATGCTCCAGTTATCCACTGTGGACATATTATGTGGAGCGAAGTAATCTCTGACCACACGCATTGCTCCAATCCAATAACAACGACAACGCGGAGTGATGCCACAATGAATTATCACTGATCATGATCATGATGAATACAACAGGGGCGTCATGCAGGATCTGAGCAAAGGGGGTTCCGTGTAAATATCAATTTTCAAGACTTTTCATAGACTTCAAATCTTTAAGGAGGTAAGAAACAATAAATAAATTTAAAAATGTCTTTTTTTTCAACCAAATCGTTGTCAAAATCTACTAAAAATCCCCCTGCTTATTATAAAGATCATGGGGTCGCCACATAATCTGTACTCGCTTTTTTTTAGTGTGTTTATGACCCAATTAGGATTGTTTCAGCTTCGTTTGCTCCACTCCATCCTCTCCTCTTTTTTTTTCCTCCGTTATGAGGTGAAAAAGGGAGAGGGAAAGAGAAAAAAGGGGGTCCAAATTTAGTGAAGTATTCAAGAGGGAGGGAGGGAGGGGTGACCATCGTGGGCGATGTGAAGATCCCTCAAACGCAACCATTTCCGCGCGCCCTAAAAATAAAAGTGAAAACTTTTAATGCCCAGGGCGGCGACTTCCCCAGCCCCCTTATTTCTTTTTTTTTTTAACTTTTTCTCTTTTCCTCTTTCCGCTCCAACACGTTTTTACTGTATACGTAGTATGGGCCCTGTTATCAGAGGCCGCATTTTTCATTTATTTGTTTATTGTTGATGATTGATTAGGCTCATAACGTATTCCACCTATCAGAGCTGCCAGGCAACATATATTACCACTACCTACTCCCATGTACCGTTAAATATATCCTAGAGAGGTGGCAATATAGTTTCGAATTTGCAACAACAAATCATATGCGTTCTGCGACGCACATGAAGAGCGTTCGCTCGCTTAAGTTGTCTAGGTTTTTTTTCCTAACTGTTGTTTTTTTTTACACATAACTGTAATAGATCCATTATTTCCATAAATGTAATTTTCCAACTTTGTAATTTATTGAATTGCCTGTCATCCCCCCAGTTTTCAACTCAATTTCTTAACTCCTTTCGCTTTCCGTCTAGACGCTTCTTCGATTATTTCTTATTTTTAATGTTTTCATACCTTATACTCATAATGATGACTGCATCATCATCACCATCATTGGATTATTACAACAAAACATTACGAAATGCATTTTGTACCGCCTGCTTTTTTAGCTTTTCTTATATCTTTTCTTTTCCCTATGCGCTGTTTTTTTTTAACGGAATTCTGTGTGTGTGACTGGGCACAAAAACAATATCATCATCATTATCATCATCATCATCATCATCATCAGAAACTAAGAAATATCCACAAGAGATGTGTAATAAATTACAGCACAGGAAAGAAAGGAAATGGTAAAAAAAATAAAAACAAAATTTAAGTGAATGAAATGGTCTTTGGAATAGTCCGTTGAAGCAAATAAAAGCCAATTCAAAAGTGAGTCAGAAAAGCACACCTCCCATCAGATGCGTTCCACAATTGCCTCCAATTCAGTGATTTTTTTCTTCTATTTCGTTTTTTTGTAGGCTTTTTTTTATGACTGCCAACAACAAAGGTACATACATATTTGAAATCATATTCAGATAAGATAAGAGCCAACGGAAAATCATCGAGAGAGCCGTAGATATGCCGCAAAACGTTCATTATGTAAAAGCTCGTAGCGATAACAAACATACTTTTTTGGGTCTTACTTGGATCTGAATAATTCCAATAAAAAAAATGCAGAACAAATAAATATCGCAAATATTTCACTTGCAAAAAAAACTTCAAACTGAAAATGTAGACATTTACATTTAATTTCCTTAATAATTATCTTTGGCAAATATTAATCAAAAACCTGGATGGGCACCTGGTAGACTTCATAGCTCTCCGAGCTCTTTTTACAATATTTTTAAAGCGCTTGTGAGCTTACAAAAATAAAAAAATAAGTTCTAAGGGATCCTTACATTCGGCAAATCTAAAAGAAATCTTATTAATTAAAACGTGTAAAGGGAGGGTCGTATGAGTCATTTAAGGGGGTGCTTCGAGAAGATATACATAGATGAGTATTTTTCCCAGAAGACAAACAAAAACAAAGCAACCTTAATTGTGTTTAACAGTTTCCCACTTTTCCGATTGATATTTGCAGAGAATCTTCATCGTTTTCAACAGTATCGTGTCCCTTGCCTCGTCACCCTGCGAAAATCCCCCACAAATGGTTTGCTTTTAGCATGAGTTTGCTCTGATGATGATGATTATTGCCATTTTTAGTTGACTTTATTTATAAAGAGCAAACACAGCTGGTATATAGCCCCTTTTTACCTTACACAGAAAAAGGGAGGCAAGACACAATGCTGTAGTTGAATATACAAATGGATATTTATACTTTATAGGGTCGAGAGAAGGCTTTCCTTTTGTTGGCTATATATTAATGATTGATATCTTTTAATAAGGAATATTTATTATAATATTTTTTATATTTTATAATAAAATTCAAATCATATACAAAATCATATTCCTTTTTTCTGGGTGTAAAAAAATACCACATTTATTCAGGGTGCATTAGCGGGCCAACTGTCAATATTTTCGATTTGCAAAAACAACAAAAAAAATCTGTTTGTTTGCTTTTTTTGCCTGTCAATTTTGGCTCCATTTCAGTGCCAAAATCTAACGCATTCCAGGGACAGGTTTTTTCTTATTATTTTGTATGGTTTGCTGGTGGGCGTGGTCCGAGGGCGTTTTGCTAATGGCATTTCGCTGTTTCAAAGCCAAACAAATGCCAGTCTGTAAGCCGGCATGGAATTTACATACCTACATGGCTTGGGACGTGACCAGAACAAGGGGAAAACCCCATCAAAAACTCTTTATTTTGAGAACTTCCGGCTAAAAGGAAACCTAACAATAACATTTTGAGTTGAGGCACATTTGGGGATAAACAAACTTAAATATAAAAAGCTTGAAATGAAATACAAAAGACCGTAACAAAATAATAATTACAACCTAAAATATGGCATTAAAAAAACTTTAAAAATTCGATCATTTGATATTGACCACAAACCATAATTATATATACACAACGATCGTGTTTACCCGTTTTTGAGTACCTTAAATAACTCAAGACCTTCGGGGGGCGACACATCAAATAATATGAAATTAAGCGAATGTGGAACACATTGAAAACGGTTTGTACCTGGCGGCCAAAAACAGCAGCGAACAGGCCAAGAGACGTCATGTGCATAATATGGTTGACACAATTGCCAGCCAGCCAGCCAGTCAGCTAGCCAACATGTGTATTAATTTCGCGGCTATAAAAACACAAACATAATTATGCCAGCCAACCGAAATAAACTATTTTTTGTATAAATTGTGAATTAAAATCATCTGCAAAGCGTAACTAAAGTCAAAGACCCAAAAGAAACACACAGCAGTAATTGGTGGAATATAAATAACATAACTAGATCATATTCTTTGAATTTACAACAAAATACAAATTATTCTTCCAAAAAGTTTATTGTTATTCCATTTAAAAGAAGGAAGTATTATTTATTTTAATTGATGTAATTGTTCACCAACCTCTTTTTTGGGTTTCTTCTGTATACTTTTATATACTTAATTTGACAAGGTCAGTTGGCACAGTTACGTGCGTAAAATAAAAACAAATAAAATAAAACTGGCACTGGGAGTGGATGGACTGACAAACACGCCTCTTTTCCATATCTTTTGCATAGCAAAGTGCAACCTTAAGGTCTCTTTCTGCCTCGTAAAAAGGTTTTCCACCTGCTGTCAGAATGACATGGTCTAGGGGGCCCCATTAACATATTTAACAACACCCACCAACTTTCGAAAAAGAATATTGTTGAGGCGACAGCAAAGAGAGAAAAAAGCAGAGTCACGAAGAAAATGTGATCATCTTTTGGTTCAATATCAAGCTGATTTTTTTCTTCCAGTTGAATCAAATTAAACAGTAAAGACAGGAAACGACACAGAAACAAAAATGTTGCTATAATTATTCAAGGGATCTGAAGTGTCCATATACTAGTGTTTATTAAAGAAAAATAATGAACAATTATTAGTTTTTGTTTTATTTTATTTTAAAAGTCTTCCAGTCAGTTAAGCTTAGCAACTAAATAGCATAAAAAGACAGGCAGTTGTCTAATCGACTCGCTTGATGATATCCAAGCTTAATCGTTACAAACTCAAGATCAAAATAAGAATATTCTATAAAAATTAAGACATATTTATTGGCTTCGTTTAATGGATGGGTGTGATTTAAAGGGGCCTCCTCAGTGCTGTGTGTGTCAAGTGGCTTGTTAATTATGCTTACCCAAAAAAGGGGAGAAAAGAAAACTACACACACACTCGAGATCTGAAGAATCCACGGCAAATCTAATTAACACACAATTTCTGAAAATTTGTTTTTTTCAAATTCTCGGCTGCTCAACTCGCGCTGCTCATGTGTATCTCCAACCAATTGAGTTCAATTGTAACTAACAACAATGGGACACCATTTATGAATCATTTGTGGAACCGCACACAGACGGAAAAGTGGGCATAGGAAGAGCTAAGGGAAAATGAAGAGAGACAGCAAAAAAGAACTGGGGAAATTTTCAAAATAAAAACTGCAATTCAAATGCAAACAAATGCGTGATGTCATTCGCAGAGTAACAAAAGCAACATTACAGCAATTGCATTTAACACGACGACAACAATGAAGACAAAGCGAGTACCACAATCAGCAGGCCAAGTTGGTTTACACAGAAACAAACATTTAAAAAATGTTTATAAAAAAATTAAGTAGAATTTAAAAATGATAAATATGAATACAAAGTTTGTGTATCCTTGCCGAGTGTGTGATTGATCATAACTAAGTTAAAGGGTATTAATAAAGTGTACATTAAAAATTTTCAAAATTAAGCTAGTTTTGATTTTTCTTTTTTGACAGGACATACCTAGATCGAATCGGCTGTTGATGCTGATACAGAATAAACATAAGTACATGATTTAAGGGTATGAATTAACTTCTTCTATTTGACTAAAATTATAATAAAAAAAAAAATGTTACAGTAAAAAACTAGAGACCTTAAAAGCTATAATAACTAGGGATTTCTAACTATAAAAGTGATATTAAAGGGTATAAAATAGTTGACAATATTGCCTATATTTGTATACTTATAATATTTAAAAAATGTATAGCATTTAAAAAATAATATTATTATGATACAATTTCATGCCAATTATGGTAAAACCTTAAAATATATAATAAATTTTGTTCCGTGCACGTGTGATTGTTGCTATTTTTATTGCTGGGCTTTTTCTTACTGTGTGTGTGAGTGTGTGTGTGGGGGGTAAAGTAATTCAAAGTAAAGTGAGGCAAAGTAAAGGCAAAGCGAAACAACAAAACTTGATTTGACTTGGATGACTTCATTAACGAAACACGCGTCGCTGTCGGTGGGCAAACAAAGCGAATTTGCATCTCCAGGCTCATAAGTAGTAGTACTAACTAGCTATTATTATTATAAATATTATTATTATTATTATTAGCAATTCTTCTCTGTTAATTATATTGATGTAGGCTGTCATTTATTTAACTTATTGATTCAATTAAATTCAACTCTGGGCAATGGCTTTAATTAAAGGCTAGCCCCAAGATGTTGTGAAAACGAAGGCCATCTTTGTCCCACGCACAGTGCGTTTATTGCGGGGCCTGGCGGGGCCCGAAGGGGTTAATGAAGAGGGAGGGGTTTGTTGAACTCCCCAGCTATAGTACAATAAAAAAAAAAAAAAAAACAGAAACAGACAATTTTTTCCCCTTTATGCTTTTCGCCCTGAAACGCACGGATCGGAATGGAATATGGATGGCTGGCCGGAAAACGGAAGCGCCTGTTTTGGTATTGTTTATTTGTGTCTGCATTTTTATGCTGTGCTGTCCATTGTAAAAATTATGTATGTAAATCTGCGTTGAGTTGCGGGGAATATGGGGGATATATGGAAAAGGGAATCGGGAACGTAGCCGGGAAACTAGACAACAGAACATGTGACATTGCAAAGGTGTCGCCTCCAACTAGTATCTCCAACATGTGTCATACTTATGTGCATGGCATCTACACGCAGAGAAAGAAAGTTATGTGTACATTTTATGCTTAAAAATATATGACAACCATGTTGTTAATCTTCAGAGTGTATTCACTTAAAAAACTAACATTAAGTATGCATAAGTTGCAGTTTTCAGCCAAGAAACTTCATTAGTGCTTTATTCCTTAAATTCAGTCTCAAAATGTACTTAAATTTTTTTTGAGAAGATAAACTTGCAGCAAAAATTAAAATAAAATGCATATTAAATAAATAAATAAAAAATGGGACAATACTCCTCCTCAAAAGATTTAAAAAATATATATTTTTTTTCAATTTCAATTACTGTTATAAACTGTTATAATCTATTATAAACTGTTATAATCTGTTATATATATAAAAGCAAATGGAACAATAGTCAAAACATACAAATCATACTTATATTTTTTCCAGTGCCCTTCCCTCTCTTACATACATTCATCACTCACACACACACACCGATATATAGACGCACCATTAAGATCAGCGACGGTGACAAAGTGCGTCCGGTTTTAAAAAGTGTCGGGATGCAAATGTGCAAAACGACGAAGAGTGGAAGACGCGGAGGCGGAGGCTAAAGAGGTGGAGAAACCGATGAGAGATAGAGAGAATTTACCCATCGAAACTGAACCGTTAGCACACATGGGGGAGAGAAAACAATAAGGTTAACGCAATTTCTGCACACAAAGAAATTAATTGTTAAAAGAAAAAACAAAATTAAACTGATGTGATATATTATTAATTATTTTATATTAAAGTTATAATATATTATTTTGGTTTCTTGATATCAATGTAATACATTTATTGATTGGAACGGCTTTCGGCTTTACTTAGTTTTAATATTTTCCCAATTTCCTAATTTTCCTAAAAATAAAACCAATTTAATTTTTAGTTTTTATTGAAACGAAAAGCATATTTTAAGTGTTTTCCGCTCTTAAATACAGGGAGGGAAATTCAAAAATTGAAACATGTGCAACAGGGGAAAATAGAAATTCTTGTGCCGCCTTTCAAGCCAGCTGCAACATAAAACGCAGCGAAAGGAAAGCAAAGTGTGAAATGGAAAAACACATAAAAAAAAGGTGAAAGAATAAAACATATGCTGGCCGGGGGGGTTGCCAGTGAAAACGCGACGCACAGTGGGTCACAAAAAACTATTTAAACTCATTTCCAACAACATAAACTTGAAGAAATTATATAAAATATACAATTTTTAAAAGTAGACTGAAAAAATACTTTAATAAAAAACAGTTAAGAATGGTTAATATTACTTTTATAAAATTACCAGAATAAAAAAGAGTTTAAAATCTTAAAAAAATACCTTATATTACTTTTCTATTTGTTGATTTAACTACATTAAATATAATAATTATTATATGCATTTTTTCTTGATTTAATTTTACTCAATTTGTTAAGAATGCCATGAATTCGTTGTAATTTTTCTTTTCGACCGTTTTAATTGCTGCAACATGAAGAAGCCCTTTTGAATTAGAGACTTTCGGACTTTCCATAAACACAGATCTTTAAAGGCAATTCTAGAGAATTCCAGAGAATTGCCATGTCTGCGAAATCCCATTGTTTTTCGCCATTGAAATTTGAAGAGGAACCGAGACTGGGGAGAGAGATGTTAAATGCGATTCCAACGCCAAAAGCGATTCACCAGAACAGCAGTATCACGTCCATCTGGCGGCACTTGATGCGCTGCAAGGGAAAATAAACTTCCCTAGAATGCCACCCACAGGAAAAAAAAATATAAAAAAAATAAACTAAAAAAAGGAGAAAACAATCGTAAAAAATCCAATTTCAATCCATCATTATTGCTTACTCGACAAACTATTTGCAAACAGTGTTTATTTATTTCCCAGCATATTAACTGACATTTTTTTGGCCTTTGATTTATTTATTATTATATAAGAATTAATTGCATTTTTTCTCCTTTATTTCCTATTCAGCCTTTTTTGGCACTGATTAAATACCTTTAAAAGTGTCTCAGCTAAAACAAAGCTCATTCCTTGACAGACAAACGTTGAAAAAGCGGCTAAAACACATAAGGCGTAATCGAAACAATTGTTAGTGGAGCCGGCTAAAACAACATATTGATTTAAGGCCATAACAACAGTATAGCCAGAGCCCAGCCCATACAAATAAAAATAACAAAATGCGTAAGAGGCAGTTAAAAAAAGAGCTTTAATCGAAGTAACAATGCTCTGAAATTGATTGGTTTCTGAGTTTAAAAGGTGTTGTTTTAATAGTTTAACTTAATTAATTAAATATCCGTTTACCAAATTAAAAGCATAATAAAAAACAACAGGATTTTGAATAGGAAAAAGATAAAGACTTGACACAAGCGTAAAAAAAACATTTGAAGACTAAAACCGAATTCGATATGAATTCAAGTATATTTGAGATTTACAAAAGAAAAAGCTAAAATTTCCAAGTCATATTATAACTTTTTAAATAACAAGTGCATTTACACTTAAAAATATCATCGTAATGGCATCTAAGATAGTTTTTCTTCTCAGGCAGATGTTGTACTCATTCCTGAGATGGTGTATTATATGACAAATCATATAACATTCATAACCCAAGTCGAACGGCTCGCCGTTTCTCGGTTTGAACTTCGCTTTGCTTGGCTTTAAGTATTTTATTTTCCGCCTTCCTTTGTTGTTTTGCCCTGTTTTGTTCGTGTTTGGCTCACGTTGATCCCAGACACGTTCCACTCGCGTTTGAAATTTCGCTGGCCGAAAAAAAAAAAATAATACAAAAAATAAAGACACAAAAAGATACCCAGTATAAGTATATAAAAAAAAAGAGAAATAACAAGAGCGACGTAATATAAGCCTCGAACAAGTTCTCGGGTAAATAATTAAATATGTATCTTGGCTTCTTTTTTCGTATTCGCCGGTTATTTCTGTATTTAGCCCGGCTATTCATTTACTGGCCTCGCCATTCCATTCCATTCCACTCCCAGTGATGCCAATTTCGAGTAATTTACATAATTTCAGTCGCTGGGAATGGGTTTTGTGGCCCAACAGGAACTACCTACTACGTAAGCCGTCGCCCTGTTACCTAGCCACGAAGCTACGAAGCTGTGCCATATACCCGACCCGATGCAGCCAATTCACAGGCATTATCCCCGGTATTAGACACATGGCTTTCCAATTCTCCGAGTGGCTTTGCAATTGTTTGCTGAGCTCTCTCTGCGGCTTAAATGGAAATTCAAGTGAATTCTTTTTATTATTACTGTTATTAAGCATATTATTTTTATATATTAAATTATATAAATTATATAATATGATTTTATTGATTTATCAATTATCCAAGAGCCTTTTAAAATATTTTAAATTAAATTTTTTTAATGCCTTTTTACTCACTTTTAATCAAATATAAACTTAAGAGTCTGCTTAAAGTTAGCATGGAATCTCGAAAGATCTGTTTTGTGATCTCAGTTGATCTTACAAATTGGTTCTTTAAACATTATTTTATGTGTTGTTAACTTTCCAGCATGTGATTGTGCTTATTATTATGCTAAATTATACAACCAGAAATTTGTGATGCAATGATTGTTGACAAATCTTATTAACAAATACATTTTCTTGGATTTGTTAAACTATTTACATAATCAAATGTGATTTTTGTGGATTTTTTAGAGAGTAAAGTGAGTTAGGGAAGTTGTTTATATGTTAAAAATTGTAGCTTTAACTTTTTATAACATATAAAAAATATTTTTTAAATGTTTAACTACAAAGAAATTAAAAAAAAAAAATAACTGATAATAATAATAAAAGTTTGTACTTTAAGGAAAACAAAAATATTAATTGATTTGATACATGGAATATTCGTAAAAAGCGTGAATTTCTTATATTTTTAAGTTTTAGTGAAACTCATAGCTGGATGTGAAGCGTGTAGAGTGTCTCTACCTCTCTAGCTCTATCTGTCTTTCTCTCTCTCTTCTTATTGGAAATTTGGAACGCATTAAGTGCAATGAGTGCATCTCTTGTGTGGACTGCATTCGTTGGAGTTCGGAGTTCATTATTGTTGCTGTTGTTGTTGTTGCAAAAATAACGAAAAATGTAATAAACCAAGCTTGGAACACAAAATCAAAAAGAAAGAAAGAAAGAAAGGAAGGCAAAGGAAACGCGCAACTGAACTTTCGCAACTCCTCAGCTTAACACCCCGCCTCCCCCTCCGCCCATGCAGCTGACCCACTCGCTTGAGAATCTCTCGCTCTCCCTCTCCCTCTCACTCTTTCAACTCCCATCTCCCTTTGGCTCACCTCCCCATCTCTGTCGCTCTCGTCTGAGCAACTTTTTATGGAAACCGGCTAAATTCCATTTGATTTGGAAGTCGTTGGGAAAAGAGCCGCAAGGAGAGCCTTGTCTTCTTCTTTGGCAGTTGCAGTTTGCCTTTTCTTTTCTTTCTTCCCTAAACAGAGAGAAAATTCGAGTAACACTTAAGCAACAAAAAAAACTATATAATAATTTAACGATTTTTTTTTTAAATAAGAAGTGCATAATAAAAATACTTTTTTCATGACTTTTACTTAAAATGTTTGTAATTTTTAACCATGTTTACTGAGTAGGTTTCCTTTTAAATATTTTATCTCTTCCTTTTTAGTAATATTTTTTTTGTGTGTGCTTTTCTTGCCGCATTTCACTCAACGTCGGCAGCGAAGCTGGCAGCGACAGCGACTGCGACTGCTTCTTAAGCATCTCTGTCAAGGGCGTTGGGTTGTTGTTTTTGTAACCTTTTGTCTCTCTCCCAGGGAGAAACGCTATCATAAGTTGTATAAAAATTAAATAATATCCAACTGCTAGCCGGGCTTATACAAATTTACGGTTAAGTGCATGCAACTATAAACAATAAGGCGGAAAAAGTTAATGCATACCTTCTCCTACGTCACTGCGTCCTCAACTGTTGCTGCTGCTGCTGCTTGCGTTTGTTTTTGTTTTTATTTCTTCAGCTCCTGTGTTCTGATTTTCCTTAGCGCCGCCGCTGTGTTGCCGTTTGTTTGCAGCAAAGGCGTGTTGTTGTTGTTGTTGCTTGTTGTTTTGTTTCCACAAATTCTCGATCAAATTTGCATCCAATAGTAATAACAACAACAACAATGGTAGTAACAAAAAAAGCCGCGAGCAAACAATCACTCACACTAACACACACTCGGGAGCACGCACACCAGTGCGCGAAACGAGTTATTCGCTGCACACAAAAACAAAAAAAAGGAAACCGCAAGTCGAAACCAAGGATGATGATGATGAGCGATTTAGTGCAATATTTTTCGCAGCCGCCCGCATTATCGGTGAATATTAGCAGCCAGCGCGGACACCAGGAAAGAAACGGGGAAAGCAGACAGCTAGGTAGTTGCGCGCAAAAAGGTAAATAAAAATAAACGAATCCGCGACGCGACTGTCTTTGAAATTTTGTTTTTATAGTGTGGCTGCCCAGATTTCCGTTTATTATGCTGAAGATTTAGTAGAGGGGGGAGGATTTTCCAATCAACGGCAGTTGGTCACACGATACTTATGCACAACGTAATAAAACTACGTAAGCGAACGAAAACATGGTCACACCTAAATTTAAAAACGTTTTAAGTCACGTAATTTAATAAGAATTTGACATTTTCATATGTTAAAGTAACGTAAATTTTAAAAATTCAACATTGTTGAGGTAAGTTTGACCTGGCTACATCTGAATGAGCTAAAACATATTACATTTAACTCAAGGGAAATGTGTATGGCAACGTAACAAAAACGTAAGTATGACCCTGAACATAAACATTTCAATTTTTAAACAAACAATTATTTTATTTATTTATGATTGGTGGTTTTTTTTTTGAAACAAGAAAACATTAATAACAATTAATTAAAATGTTTAAATTCACAAAGAGACTCAATTTAAGGTGGAGAATTTGGCAAGAAAAAAAAGAGAAAAGGTTGGCAGCTCGTCAAGAATTGCCCGCAAATATTCAAATATTCACATTAGACTTGTTTTTTTTTTTTAAATGAATAATTCACAAACAAAATATTAAAGAATTTTTTATATATTTTTTTCTAACTAAGCAAAGAAAAATGCCAAAGAATGCCATCAACGATAAACGTTCGATTACCCGCTTGCTTTGTGCAACTTCAAAAAAGATTGCTGCCGCCCATCGCTAGGAATTACTGATAAAAACATTCAGTGCTCTGGCAATAAGACTTTACGAATTTAAAGAGGAAAAACAACAAAATGCCGGTAAGATGGGAGGAGTCTCTGATAGATGAGTAATTATTCTGATTATTGGTTTTTTTTTTCCTCGAATGATGATGATGATGATAATGGATATAGGCCTACCACTCGGAAATCGAGGAGTTCCACGGGACGGTGGGCAATATGGCCATTTTACCATTACGCACCCAAGTCCGGGGACCAGCGCCGAACGTCGATGTAGCCAACGATATCATCGATGAGTCACTGTACTACTGGAAGTCAAATATATTCTTTAGTACATACGAAGTTAAGGTTGGTATATATTTGAAAAAAAAAGAGTTTACAGTGTAAAAAATTCCAGAAAAAAATAATAAAAAAGAAAGAAAAATTATATATCCAAAATGTGTTCAAAATATTTTATAAGTGAGTTACTAAAAAACCTTCAAAGATATATATTAATATAGAACAGTTAGGGAATCAGTAAACTCAGTTTTTTTTATAAAATATTAAAGCATTTATATATAATTATGTATTAACTAATTAAAAACTAAACTTAAAGTTGTAGGACATACGAAGTTAAGGTTGGTTTATTTGAAAAAATAAACAAGAGTTTACAGTAGGAAACATTTTATTGAAAAAAGAATAATAAACAGATTGAAAAAATTACATACCGAAAATGTGTTGAACATATTTTATAAATGAGTTACTAAAAAACCTTCAAAGAATTATAATTAATATAGAACATTTTAGGAATCAGTTCACATTGTTTTATAAAATATTAAAGCATTAGTATATAATAATATATTAACTAATTAATAACTAAACTTAAAGTTGTAGGCAAACCATTTAAGCGAGATTTCCTTTGTGTGCTTATTATTTATGTTTGGCATTTCCCCTGTAGGTATATGCATTTACTTTATATACTATATACTTGATACTATATTTACTCCCTATCTAATCGCAGTCGGAAGTGGACCGTGTGCTTATCTACATAACGCTGTACATAACCGAATGTTTGAAGCGCTTGGCGCGCTGCTCGAGCAAGGCCCAGGGCCAGCAGGAGCTCTACACTCTGGCCATATCGCGCTTCGACCTGCCCGGCGATCCGGGCTTCCCCCTGAACTCCATCTATGCCCGGCCCGAGGATCCCGACAGGATGCGTCAGTACATCCTGCAGCTGCGCCACGAGACGGGCAACAGGGTCCTGGAGAAGGTCTTCAATACGCCCGATGACAAGCCGAGCAAGTGGTGGACCTGCTTTGCCAAGAGGAAGTTCATGGAGAAGAGTCTGTCGGGACCGGGAATGTGATATCACCGAAGGAGGAACCATAATTGAGTATTTCAGTGTATTATCACTTATGAAAAGACTTGTTTTTACATATCGAAACTTAAGAAGGAAAATAGGCTCACAAATTTTTGTACAGAACTTGTTTACTTTAATGTATTTTCAAAATAAATTTAATAAAAGAGTAATTAAACATAGTTAGTTTCTTGGGTAAAACCTTTTATTATAATACTCATGATTCAAAATAAAGTCAGCCATCAAGCAAGCTTCTTTAAACTGCAGTTTTTTAGTTTAGACATTTTGGTTTTTTTTTTGTATTTAATATAACATTTAATGTGTAATACTACCAAGAACTAAAATCTATTCAAAGTACAGTATAAAATTTAAGAAAGAATGTAGAGTATGTGAATGTTAAAATATTTGCGAGCTTGAAAGAACTTTGCTCAGTAAACTTAATAGCAAACTTTTGTGGGTTTGATTACAGCTAATTGATATAACAATTAAACAATATTTATATATTTTACTTATAAACATTACACAGATTATTCTAACAATGCCCAGATTTGTAATCATTTATTAAAATTTCCTTCCTTTGTATGCAGATCATCCTTGTTCTTTTTTCTCTTCTTTTTCGAAAGCCAATTTACAATTCATTTATAAATAAACAAATGCACAGCTTAAAACTAGTAACAACAAACAGAAAAAAAAGAAGAAAAAAAATAGGAAAGTACACAGTATATAAAGTACAAACTAGACTTAAAACTAACAGTAGAGCGTGGCAACGCATTCACATACAGTAAGTATTCGGCGACAGACAGCATTATTTACACACAAAAACAAAGAGAAGTACCCGCTATCCTTAGCCTATTTGAACTCCTTGACGATCTCCACGATCGACTGGTACGTTCCGGTCACTATGCCCAGCACGGCCACCGTCAGGATGACGATGTTCTTGATGTACGCGAACACGCCCAGTCCCTTGGGCACCTGGGCCCGGATCACGAAGTCGATCAGCACCGGGATCACGAAGGCCAGGCAAGTGGAGCACAGGGCGCCGATCAGCGAGATGAACAGATTTAGCTTGGGAACGACCAGCGCCACGCCAACTAAAAGGGGAGGAGATATAGGGATTAATATAGAGACAAATCCTTAACGTTTCAAGTAACTAATTTCAAGTATACCAGAAAATATCGATCCATGTATCGATTCCTTAAATCCATTTTAGCAAATTTTGTTTGAAATAAATATGAATGAATTTTCTAAACTAATCAACATTAAATTCAAAATTAATATAAAAAAAACTTCGATAATTTTCGATATTATCGATTTTCAATATTATCAAAAAATACTGGAAAGTATTCCTTAAATATCTGTGATTATTAACATATTTCTATATATATTTCTTATACAATATAACACGCGATATTGTGGTCTATTTATTTTATATCGAAGTAGCCCCGATAACTATCGATAGCGATTACTCACATGTCATCATCACCATTACAAATCGCAGGCACACCTGCATGGTTATGGGATATTTTTGGGCACAATTATTGGACCGCTTTAGTGGCGGCCAAAGGATCTTCATCATCACAAAGAACTGAATGGGATAACCCAGAAAGACGCCCAAAGCAGCTACAACTTTTACCACCTGCGAGAAACTACAAAAAGAATAATTTAAATTAAATTTAATCATCAAATATTCAATTTACTGATTACTCACACTTCCTCCACCACCAGATTCAACGTTATGCTGCCAGCCACATCCTCGCCCCATCGCACATAGCTCACAAAGCCCGTGAAGATGAACAGGGCCGTGGTGAAGAACATCGTGGAGTTGAGGACCCCGAACCGGCTGCTGAAGTTCTCCGGCTTCCGCATCGAGTTCCGCAGTGGGAGGATCAGGGCAATGCCCTCGTAGGAGAACAGAGCCGTGCCGAAGAAGAGCGACAGCTGGGAGCCGCTGGTGAAGAGGTGCCTCTCGGAGATCGGCGGCATGGGGCCATCCGAGAAGGCAATCGTTAGCGTGGCAATCAAACCGAAGAGCAGCGCCACATTGGCGAAGGCCGACACAGGCGATATGTACTTCAGGTTGGTCATCAGCGAAGGTATCATGGCCGGGAGCAGGGTGATCAGCATCACCATGCTCATGCTGATCTCAATGCCGTTCTGCTGGAGCACCTGGGGGAATTGTGTATAAATTTAGTGAGCAGTTATATGAAAAATATTATTTTATAAGTAAAATGTTGTGTTTTTTAAGCACATTTACGTATTATTCAGTTAAGACTAACATCTACTAAAATTTTTTTTTATTAAAAACTGTTCGTTTTTATTTGACTTTATTTATTTTGAAAAATCTTGAAGCTATTAGAGCACATTTTTCCAGAATGATTTTTATAAAGGACACTTTTTTATGTCCAGTTAAAACTAGGGGAATATTGAGAGAAAAATGGTAATATAATATATGTAAATAAAAATATCATTTTCACTAATATAAAAATATGGTAAAAGTTGATGTATCGAATTTTTGATGTATTTTTATTTTTAAAAATTTTAATTTAAAATGCAGATGTGTTAACCAATTAAAACCTAGCACAGACAAGTTCTCCGAATGTAAATTTATGCATTTTTGGTTTAGTTATGATGGTTTTCCACACCAAAGTGGAAGGGTATACAAACTTCGGCTTCCCAGAGTTGGCTTTCTTTCTTGTTAAATATCGAAAAATACCACATTTAACTTAAATATTGTTTTTTTAGACTAAACAATAAAAGAAAACGAGTGTTTAATTTTTTTCTGCCAGAGTTACCGATAATATTGGTTGGATATCGATTTCAAATATATTGCAAGGTTGAAAATATCGTTTTTTTTTAAATCGATTTTCGCGTGAAATATAGTTATTTTACCAATTGAAAATTTGTAACGTCAATTAAGAATTTTTGTAACCTCAATTAAGAATTTTATAAAATTAAAAAATGACTCACCTGATGCAGATTCTCCGTGATGAACACAAAGTAAATGGCGCAGAAACCGAACTGGGTGACGCAGAGGAACATCTCGACGACGAGCTTCATGAAGCGCGACATCCGTCGGAGGGGCCGTGGCCCGTACTCGAAGCACTTCTCCACGGTCTCCGGATAGTCGAGGAAGTCCACGCCCGGCGTTCGCTCCACGGCGAGCACGGAGCCGCGTATGAGCATCCGTTCGCAGTGGACGCACATCACCGCGATGATGGGCAGCAGGATGGTGGCACCGGCCAGGCCGCCATTCTTGAAGCAGTCTCCCATGGCGAAGAGCCCCGCACCGACGCTGCCCTTGAACAGGTGCGTGGCCGCTTCCAGGGCGCTGGTCTCGTGACCGCGCGGCTTCACCGCCACGCCGCCGTTCTCCTCGTCGTTGGTGCCAGCCTCCTGCTGCTTCTCCAGGTTCTTGTCCATAGTCTTGTCCAGCTTGATGCTGGTGATCTCCCGTGTCCTGCTCATATCGCCGCCTGATTCGCCTGATTCTATAGCCTTTTGATCGTTGCGCTGCTGCTGCTGCTGCTTCTGCGGGGTTAAATGGAAAATTTTCAGAGCTCGGACTGGAATTTGGATGCTTTCTCTCTTTGTTCCTGGGCTACTGTTTCGGCGTGAGCTTTAACGGTACTTGCGGCGGGAGAGAGATTTACCGGTCCAACCGAAAATAAACCCTCAGCTTTGCACTCTCTCGATCTCTTTTGCGCTCTCTCTCTCTCTTCTAAACCTTTTCAAGCCTTAACCCTAGAAAGTTTAACCTGTACGTTGGTTGGACAATTTAATATTTACTTTTATGTATTTTTAAATATTTTTAAAATTCATTTTAAGCATCTTTTCAAATTGTGACAGCTTATTCATATATTTTATATTTTTAAAGGGAATAAATAATAAAATCTCGAAAATAAATTCAATTAAGAAAAATATAAATATATAAAAAAGTAACAAAAATATATCCAGATCTTGAATTTGTAATATTAATAAGATCCTAATAATTATAAAGGTTTTCCCCAAACAGCTGCAATTATCAGAAATTGACTAAAACAAGATAAACTTTTGTAGATACATAAATATTTCATTCATAAAAATGGCTAGAGCATTGAAAACATGTTAATTAATTTGATTTGGTAGCTCGGAATGCTAATTGAATTTATTTAATTCATTAAATCCGACAAAGCATTTCTATTAGGTTCATATCAATGTCAGAGAACTCATAAAAGACGATAAGGTATATGGAAAATGTTAACTATTTAATTGTATAAAAAAAAATAAGATTAGTTTAAAATATCCAACAGAAAGTTCAAGTAATGAATAAAGAACAATATTAGGCAGAGGAAAAACTATGTATTTACGTTCTTTACTAATTAAATATTGCTGAAATGTGACTATATATTTAATCATTCAAATAAAATGGGAATAATTAGAGAATAAATACGTAGCCATTTATCTATCTCACTTGCACTTGCATTGAGAAGCGTGGGTTTGAGTCTCAACTATTTCTATTTTTATTAGTTTTTATTTTGTTTAAGCAATCAGATTAATTCCAGGAATGGAAACATATAAAAAATATTTCTATATTTCCAAAAAACATGTTGAAAAAAAAAGAACTCGAAAAATAATAAACTAAAACACATAACAGAATGCATTGCTAATTGTGAGCTATAAAAACAATAATTAGAGTCAGAGAATATCCAGAGCAAAAAAATAAACATAAAAAATAGTATAATTAAACAGAAAACACTTTTAGCAAACCGGGAAGTCTCCCTCTATCTCAATTAACCCGTCAAGGCCATAACACTCAATTATTCAAACTATTCGAACTGCATGAGTTGGCATCGAGTGACGCCACGAATTCCACAGGTTGCACATTTTAATCCGCCGATAGATAAGCACTACGACTAGAGTGTGTGATTACCGATTGATAAATATATATATGCACAAATCGCGTATAAATATCTGCTGCCCAGTGTCAGGTATCGGTATCGGAGAATATAGGACCGTTCGCGGCAAGAACTCAAGCCAGACTCAATGCTCGAGTTGGCCAACAGAAGCGAATAGCAAAAATCGCGTACAGAAAATAGCAAATAGCAAAATAGCAAATAGCAAAATAGCAAAATAGCAAACTATGGCAAACTATAGCGCGCTGGCAAGAGGCAAAAATTCGAAAAGCAAAATAATTAAAAAGCGATCGTGGGCGATGAGTGTGTGTGAGTGTTCTGGGTGTTCTGAGTGTCTCTCGTGCATCGCCCAGAGGTAGTGCAGCGAAAAGGCGCATAGCATAGTTAACCCCATGCACCGGATACACGTACTGTTCTTTAAGGTTATTTGAACTCTTCTGATATTTTTTATATATTTTGAGGTAAGAATGCCTGGTTTTCAAGTTCTAATAAAAGTATATTAGTTGAAACATAAGAAATACCACAGAATTTAACAAGAAACCAGGACGGGGAATGACAGAAACTAAAGCTTTTTCCATTCTGTATCGATATTTAGCGATACAAAAAATACATAGATATGCATTTTCACGTTACGATTTATGTGACAAATCGGTATTTCGTTTGATATATTAAACAATGCCCTAAGTTTAGTTTAAAATCATCAAATTAAAAATGTTATTAATTTGCATTTAAATAAAAACAATTAAAAAACATTTCCTGCTATTTTTTTAAATTAAAAAATGTATCGTTAAGTTTAACAATATTTTCTTATATTTTAAACATTTGTAATGATTTGTAAATATAAATTAAGTTATTTGCAATATATAAGCAAAATATATTTATCGAAACAGTTTCGATATATACCTCTAGTACCTTGATAAATTCGCAGAAAAGTGATCCTTTTAAGAACCCCCTAGGGAAGTACGGTGTTAAGATGCGTGGGTGACTGGAAGGGCAGCTCTCTATGATTTATTATTATAGAAAATATATACTTTTGCGAGCTGAATCAATCACTTTCGCTTAAATCATATTAGAATTATTCACAAAGGTGTGAAAAACCGCTTTGGAAATGCATTGAACCGAGTGGGAGAGTGTTCTAATACGAGGAAGCCAGTCATCGATAAACTCATTACAGTTTTTGAAAATGAAACAAAAAATTTGAAACTATAAACGAAATTAATTTAATTTCGTCTGAGCACGTATTTTGTGATATATCAAAAATTTTGCTTAGCTTCAGGTTTAACTATTTTTTGTTGCTATGTAGCATTTCTTTTTTTTAACAAAAAATAAATAAATTTAATAAAAAAAATGAAAAACATAAACTTTAACATTGATACTATTATCGGCGTGTTTTTAAGCACTATTAAATTTCCTAAATTAACAGCAAAAATTGGTACATTAAAGCAACAAACTTTCTTTTTTAAATGTTTAACAATATTTATTAATACCAATAATAAAATTAAATAAAACAATATTAAAATACACATTTCGTTAAGTTTAATTTATTTACAATAGATCCTGATTTAAGATTTTATCGAAAGCTTGATTGTTGCAAACTAAATAAATTAATTGTTACAAGTGTAACTGGAAAACTAGAATTAAAACAAACCTAAAAGAGAGTAATTAATACGGCAAGTTACTATATATTAAGCAGACTCAAATAGATATAAATAAATATGGTCAGGAAAATGAATGAAATGAAAATGAAAACCGTTTGTTGCCCGCTAACTGCCTCAACGATCAACGGCTCAACGACAGATGTTTATGGCCACTAAAAATGTTCGCTTTTCATCGTTAATTTTTATTTTCACATTATCCGAATCGCAGGGAATAAAAGTTCAGTCATTAACTGCCTGTAAAAATGGCAGTTTGCATTTCATACAAGTATTCGCATGTCCATTAACGGATGTAATTAAATTGGTTTAACTATTTACTATCACTGCCAAAAGATCTAACATTCTCGATTTGCGTTGTGGTTTTCAATAAACAAATTCAACAAAACGCTTGAGTTTTCATTATTTTTCGATAATAATGAGTGCTATAATTAATTAGCAAACAGGAAGGGTAACCAAAGTTTTAATACCCTTAATGGGTTTTAGATGAAGGATATTGTATCTGATTTAATTAAATTAAAAATTTTCCATATCATTATATGGTTTGATATGTCATTAACATTACATATCGATCGAACATTAATATATCAATTTTTATATGGAAGTTCGAGTAAATACCAAAACATTCACACTTTAAGCTGGCTAAATCGAATCGCCTAATGATGCTAAACAATATTATATTTTTTCAAATATTTGTTGGGATAAAAACTGGTTTTAGAATTTGTAATACCCTAAAAAAGAGTATACAAAAAATACAATGTATCTTGTACAAAAATGAAGGGCATATTGTTTTCTATCACGTTGTTTGCACAATGTCATTTACGAGATTTTTATATTAAATTTACTCGTTAATATATTTAGATAAAAACTAAGCTCAAAATATACCTTTTAAAAATATCTATAACTTAATAATATATACATATATCATTATTTATAGCTAGAACCCCTAAAACAAACTCATTTTGTAACTATGTTTATAATTTCAAAATAAAATACATTTTTCCCAAAGATTTGCCGACCAATCATGGGCAGCGTGAATGTTGTCATTTCTCTCATTCAAAGTCAGTTTATTTGTTTATTTATTTTTCCCGCTGAGACTGCGTCACGTCAAATGCACTACACTGGGAGAAAAAAAAAAGGACCGGGCATTCCGTTCCAGCAGGAAGTGGTTTAATCGGGTTCAAGGATCCGGCTGCGCTTCGGAATTTGGCTTTAATCGACACGGAATTTCCCGGCACGTGCCCCGCCAACGAATCGAATTTTTCGTCGTAGCAAAGAGACAATAAAAATACAAAAATAAACATACAATAAATACAAATACAAAAAAAAGAAAACGAGTAAATAAAATGTAAAGCGCACCGCGTTTGTGATCGTTACACCTGCTCTCGGCTCTCGGTCCCCTGCTGCCATTGAGAACGCATGGAAATTTACCGCCTTGATTGAAGAAGCGCCAGTTAAATGAAATTCACGGAACGGAATCAAAGTTCCCCCGTCCGGAGCTGCATCTCACTTCTGCCAATCAAGACCAAGACTTCGGCCAGGGAACGAACCGATTTTGTCCAGCGATCGATTGATCGATGTTTACGGAATTCACCAATTGGATTATGTAAGGTTACTGCGAACAACACAAATATCACAGAGACTCGTAACAACATGAGGCAGGGGCGTAACCTATCAGGATCATCACAACAAAGTTTACGAATTAATGTAATATATTGGATGATACTTATAAATATGTAATATTTACTATTTTTTTATAAAAGGATTTAGGAAGTTATTTACAGTATTTGGCTTCCTTTAAGAATACTGTATCACGTTTCCTTTAAATGTTTATTTAAAAAAAAGTGTAGGATCTAAATTTAAACTTTAATAAAATAAAATGAATTATATTTATTATTAGTTAAAAAGTGGCTTGTGGTACTAATCGATAAATATCTCTATGAAATTATGCTAATTTTTATCTGGTTATATTAAAACTTTGATGAAGGTTTTACAAGTTGAGGACCTTCTGTTAAATTCTTTTATAAATTATTAATATTATTAGTAAAAGAATGGCAGCTGGTATTTATCGATAACTATCATTATAAAAATCGACAAATTGTGGCAAATTGAAGCTGATTATACTTAATTCAGGTTTTACCATCTTTTTCTAAATTTCAAATAATCATTATTATATATATTAGTATAATACTAATAATAGCAATTTAATAATAATAATAATTAAAATCAAGCTAGTATTCCCATTAATATATATATTCACTTAAACCCCCTCTTGGAGTCCGTCTCTGTTTTCCGCTATGCATATCTCAAGACATCGGTTCCATGCAGTTCCATTGCTGAAGTTGAAGGTCGAATGCCGAAACGATTTCGATTGGATTGATTTGCCTCGGCTTTGACTCGGCTGGGATCGGATCGGATCGGGTTGGATCGAATCAGATCGGATTAGATTAGATTAGTGTAATTGCCGTACATGGAGAAAGAGAACGAGATTAACCAGTTTCCGCTAGATGAAAGCGAAAGTCCGAGTGTGTGTGTTTGTGTGTACATGGCAGAACCATTTGTGGATTCTTCGTACGGTTTGGCGATAAAATTCGAAACGGGGTCAATGCTAATGCAAATTCGGATTGTTAATAATCGCTACCAATTTTTAATTCAATTTTGTTGAACCCGTTTTGCCGCATTATTAGTATTCGGATCACTTTTTACGGCCAAACGATGAATATTCTGCAATGAAGTTGGAGTTCCAAATGCTTAGATGCATTCGTTGAGCTAAGCTTAAGTAAATACCATGAGAAGCGCAGAGAAGGGCGTTAATATGACGTCACAATGTGGTGACGTGGCCCTACTCATTGAAGTTGATGCCGCTTAAGTGCATACAATGAGAAGCGCAGAGAAAGGCGATGGAGATTCTGAATTATGACGTCATACCAACGCCCTTCTCTGCGCTTCTCAAGGAAGCCAGTTAAGCTTAAGTGAATACCATGAGAAGCGCAGAGAAGGGCGTCATAATGTATAATCTCTATCTCCCTTCTCTGCGATTCTCATTGTATGCAGCTAAACGGCTTTAACTTTAATGAGAAGTGCAAAGAAGGGCCATCACCTCACCACCCTTCTCTAAAGTTCTCATAGAGAGAAGTTAATACCAATAATTGCATTTATCCAGAAGCATAGTCAAACATCAAGTCAAGTGACGTCAAAACAAACGTCGCTTCGTTTATTATCACTTAATATCGATAAAAAAAATAATCAATTATAATAAGTAAAATGCGCTTCACGCTCACTAAAGACACAATACAAGGCACTTGGGTGTACACACACCAACATTATTTTCCGTACGGAATAAATTCGCATATTTATAAATATATAATATATTCTTTAGTTTTTTATGTCAATTTGTAAGGTTGAAACCTGCTCATTTTGGGTATATAAATTATGATGGCGACACATGGTAAATGGATGATATTGATGATATTTCTTAGATACTGCTGCGATCTATATTACAATATATAGATAATATCTCTTCTTTCACTGAGTGTTTCGATGTCCTGTGATGTTTCCCCGATGTCCTTCTCTTTGGCAACCTCAATGGACATCGCATATTTATGGCTTTCTTCATTCTGATTCCTGATGGTGATAATTCTGATGACGTTCCTGATGATACTCCTGATAATTATCCTGATGATGCTCCTTTGATGATGATCCCCCGCTGAAGACCAGAAGCTTGATCCTTGGTGAGTTATTTGAGCAAGTGCTACTTCTCCCTTAGTGCAATTCCTCTTCCCCAAAGTGCTTGACAATCTGTTTCAGGCTCTCGTAGGACCCCGTGAAGAAGCCCAGCAGTGCCAGGACCAGGATGACCAGGTTCTTAACACAAATCCAAACGCCGGGCCCCTTGTTGGGCTCACTCCTCGCTATCAGCTCGATGACGGGCGGAAAGACCAAGGCCAGGGCTGTCGAACACAGAGCTCCAATGAGGGAGATGAAGAGGCCCAGGGCCGGGACCAGCTCAGCAATGGCAACTGCAGGATTGAGTGAATGAGAATCTCATCTCAATGGGTTCCCTCCTTCCCTCTACTTACGCGTGAGGAGCACCATGCAGGTGCGAAAGCCCAGCTCGCCGGCCAAGGATCGTCCCTGGATGCCGCACATCTGCTTAACGCTCGGCCACATGATCTGAATGGCCACAAAGAACTGCAGGGGATAGCCCAGGAGGACTCCGGCGGAGACCATCAGCTTGACTGCCTGCGCCAGGCTGTGTGTACAAAACAGGACTTAGAGAACCCAAACCAAATATTCAACATATTACTGCCAAGCCTCCAAGGCTCCACTCACATGGTGTCACCCAGGTTGAGGGTGAGACTGCCGCCCACCTGCTCGCCCCACTTCATGTAGCCGACGGAGCCGGCGAACATGAACATCACGGAGACAAGGAACATGCCCACATTGAGCACTCCGAGGGTGCTCTCGAACTGGCGGGGCTTGCGCATGGCATTCTTCAGCGGCATCACCAGGGCAATGCCCTCGAAGGCAAAGATGGCGGTGCCGAAGAAGAGAGCCAGCTGGGAGCCATTCGTCCAGAGGGCGCGTTCCCCAATCTCCGGTAGTCCGTCCTTGAGGGCATAATACAGGGTGATGGCCAGGCCGAGGATCATGCAAACGTTGGCGAACATCGACACTGGTGTCAGCCACTTGAGGTTCGTGATCAGAGAGCTGAGGAGTACGGGCACAAAGGCCAGCAGCATCACCAGATGGACGTCCATGCCGATGTCGTAGGCTTGCAGGATCTTCGAAAACAGTTCCAGATAGAGACTCGCCACATCCCATTTCGACTCAGACTCACCTGCTTAAGATTCGTGCTGATGAACACAAAGTAGATGCAGCAGAAGCCCAGCTGGGTCACGCAAATGAATATGTCCACCAGGCGGCCCATGGTTCGCGACCAGCTCCTCAGCTTGGAGGGACCGTTCTCGAAGCACCGCTCCACGGTCAGGGCGTAGTCGGAGCACACCGTCTCCCCCCGGAGGTCCCGCATCTTCTTGGAGCATGTCACCAGGACGTGCTGACAGTGAATGGACACTATCGCTATCGCCACGGTCAGGAGTGGGGCCACCAGCAGGCCGCCGTTCTTGAAGGCATCCCCCATGGCGAACAAACCAGGTCCAATGTTGCCCTTGAACAGATGCACGATCGTCTCCAGGTAGCTTGAATTACAGGTTATACAGGTGAAAGATCATCTTAGCAGGGTTTGAGTTTGAGTTTCCCCTGATGTTAGTAAGCTCCTACCGAGGATGGGTCTCTCCGCTGTTGGTTTGGGTTAAAGCTGGGATTCAGGAGCGGAGTTAGATCGGGGATAAGCTTGCAGGTTAGTCAACCCTTCATGGGCTTATTTGGGGCTTAGGTTTTAGGGGAAGCATTTGGTTAGGAGTTGAGTTCAATGGTGGTTAGTTAGTGATTATCAAATATTAGTAGATTCTCCGATGTTGGGAATGGTTAAAAGCTGGGATTGCAAGGCAAAGTTATAGCGGGAAAGTATGATTTCAGCATCGTAGATTGTTGATAATCCTTTATGGGTATATTAGGAGCTTGGGCTTTAAGGGAAGAGCTTGGTTAGGAGTTGAGTTCCATTGTGGTTAGCATGTGAAGATCGATAATTAGTAGGTTCCTTGATGTTAGAATACGTTAAAGCTGGGTTTCAGGAGTGGAGTTAGATTGGGTATTGGATTTCGGGATCGTAAGTTGACATCGGGGAACATAAGATGAACTTGTAGGTTGTATTAGGTTGCACTATAGATATAGTTTATGATGTAACTAAGGTTCGATAAGTTTGTAGAGCCTTATACCATGATTCCAATGTGGATTAAGTTCCTAGAGGACATGGGTAGTTTTAGGATTTGGTCCAGGAGTATTAGATCCCGATTAGATAATTATTAGAAGGTTATCCGTGTTATAAGGCAATCTGGTTAGTAGGTTTGTTGGTTAGTGGATTAGGAGGTTAGGAGGAGGCTTCTGGGTTAACCAATTAAAGGTTGAAGTGGCTTGATGAGTTGGGATATTAGTTAACGTAAGCTTAATTAGCAAAAGTTACCACAGAAAACATTTATTAAGGGAATATCCAGATTATAAGCAGGTTATGAGCTTAGGAGGTTAGTAAGTTGGTGTTGGGTTATCCAATGAAGGTCTTGCAGTTGGTTTAATCCTCTTAGTCTTAGTATATTTTATTAGTTAGTTGTTAGTAGTACTTCTTGAAATCAAGGGATCACATCGGGATCAAGGATACCTTGTGGGTGGATGATAGTCCTCATCGTGGGCCTCCTTGTGACTAGCCTTGTCAGTGCCACCATTTTCTCCTCCGCCTGCCTCCGCTGATTCCTGGTTCTTGGCCACCGGTTGACCTTGATGTTGTGGCTGCGATGGCGTCTACGGTGTGATTTTTGCGATTCCGATTTCGTCAGAGGGAAAGAAACAAAAACAAAGGCTTAGAAAAAACATTGTTTCACTTTATTTCTCCCTCAGCCAGCCTTTGTCGGCTGATTCTCAATTGCCTCGACGACTGCTCTTCGGGTTGTCAATCTTCATGATCGAGCTGGCAAAGCGGAGAGAGATCTTATCGAAAGGGGGAATCACAGATCACAGATCACAGATCGCAGAGTCGCGTGCATATGCTGGATGAAAAGCTGCTAAGGGTTGCTATAAATCCCACCGGGGGATTTCCAACTGATCAAACCGGATGGAAAAGTTCCGAAGATAAGAATAGCCAGAGGAGGGAGCCGTAAATTATACCACGACAGCGACTAAATCAGAGCCAATTAAACGGATTCATAAAAGCCAAATCAAGCACTATCGCTAGACCAGCGGATGATGTATCTATACAAACTATATACCGTGTGCTATAGTATAGATAGAGATAGAGATATAGATATAGGTAGATGTCGACGGCTAGATAAGTGGCCTTTCGATGTGACACCCGAACGTCTGCCAAACCAGACGGCAAGATAGACGGGACAGACTTTACAGACTATATCTATAGCTATAGCACGTGGGTCTGCGGTTCAATGGGTCTAATTGAGAGATAGTATTTGTTTCCTATTTCGTTAGTTTTTGAATTGATTTTAAACTAAATAAGAGACTTGTAACTAAAATATTTTATGAACTCTTCAGTCAACTTGAGGGCATATAAATAAACAAATTCCTGATAGCTTAAAACCCTAAATTAACCTCCGAAAGCCTCCATTGACTTCGATTTCCATTAAACGTGCTTTGCCACAAGATCCCCCGGTGAATCATATAATAAATATTATTTGACGCTGTGATTTATGAACAGCGAAATTACAGTAGAAACCCACGTCCATTGAAAACATTTAAATCGCTATCAATGGGTGTGCTATCGGTGGGAGTTATGACTGAAGGATTGTGTATATAGAGTGTGCGAATTGAGATGGATGGGCAGTGATTTATGGGCCACTCCAGTGTACCACTCCAGGTACCACTCATTTGTCATGTGGCCATCTCTGTTGCCAGCCAGGACTCCCTTATGCGGCTCAGGATCTGCTGCTATCCCCCAACGAAGTTCAGATAAGGAACCCATCGAATCTCAAGTGTCATAAATAACGAGCTGACTTATCGCCAAATTTGATTTTGCTTTCGCTGCGAATTATTTGAGTCTCGTTTCCGCTTTTCAAATATTTGCTCTGTCAGATTACTGGCCCACATGTCGTATACGCAATATACACTGGAGGACATGGCGCCGTTGACGTATACGTAATATTTTTGTTATTTTTTTTTTCTGTCAGTTCTGAAACCTTGTGTAAATCCAGACAATGATTTCTATTTGGTTTTCATTTTTCATCGCGCTTATCGGCAGCCGAAAGCAGTTAAAACAAAGTATAAATTATTATTATCGTGCACTAGAAACCAGAGAGGGTACTTTGATTATGGAAAGCTCTGGGTTCTTCAGTTTCTAATTAATGGAAAATATATTTAAGCTGATGAAGGGTTGGAAAAATATATTGCAAACGATTCATTCTGTTATTAAAACGTATTTCAACGCTTCTGAAAATTAAGAAATTGATGTTGCATAGCCTACTTTTTGGCGTTAACTTGGGAGATATTGTTTCTTTTACATTTTTGAGCAGAAAAATTTAGGAAAAATATTTTTGTTATATTTAAAAATTAGTTGTGTCATTAAAAAGTATTTCAAGGCCTCTGAAAATTAAAAAATTTATGTAACTAAAACTAACTAAAGCGTTTTTCTGAGCCTTATGTTTAGGCAAACAAGTTATAAGTTAATATTTGAGCAGAAATTAAAGAAACAAATTCTAAAATTAAATTTTATAAATATTGAAAATTATATTAAATATGATAATTCTCATTTTTTATGCCCCTGATCCACCAACTACAATCTCGACTAAACTTTAACCACTAAAAATCAACATTAGTGACAGATAACACCAGATAGAACAGTCCTCAAGTGCGTGGTGTACAGTACATACACACTCGCCCCCCGTCCTGTCCCTCCCCCAACCCAGGGAAGGCCATTGGCAAACCGTCAAGAGAGAGACAGAGGCGCACTGATATTATTTATGTTCGGTCTCGTTTAGTGCTTGTTCTGCTCATATTTGTATTTTTATTTTATTTTTTACTCTCGAATTCAACAATGTCTTCGAGTGGAAAATTTTCCATGGCGTGGTCGGTGGTCAGTGGTCAGTGGTCAGTGATGGGGATTCTTTCCGTCAGTCGAGGGTTCACTGCACTGGACACCAACAACACCAACGAGAAAATACTAATTTCTCTTTTATGAATGTTGCCGGAAACCTGACAAGCTCAAAGGGAACCTAAATTGGCCTTTATTGACCAAGCTTTTGTGTGCTTTCTTTCGAACGAAAAGAGGCTCTCTTCATTTTGAGAAATTACTCTTTTAATTAAAATGATTTTCATATTTCAATTTCAATTAATATTATTGTAAAAATATTTTTATTAAAATATTTGAGAGCTATAAGGATTATATTTTAGACAGAGATAATTTTATTTACCAGATTTTTAAATGCTTAAAATGATTATAAAAATGTACAATGAAAAGTAATTTCGATTAATAATTTTATTATATTTCATTTTCAATTAATATTATTATAGAAATATTTTTATTTATATTTTAAGATGATATTTTCTTAATAAGTAAGCAAAGGAGACCCCTTACTTAAAGGGTTTTCTATCAATAAAAATGATCATAAAACGTTTAAATGAAAACTAATTTCTATCATTATTTCATTAACATTTCCCCTTTAATTTGTTCAAGTGTTCAATTGCTCTCATCTAATATATATAAAAAAATGTTTAATAGCACTAAAGAGTCTGAGAACAAGTTCTAACCTTGATCAAATAAATACATAAAAGTGTGTAAATTTCCACTTTGCCTCATTTGCATTTTAGCCGCTTGGAAAAAAAATAAATACAGATGCAATGTAATAGGTAATTCTCTCAGGCGTAAAATAACTGGGTAAAAATGCCAGAGGCGTGGCTTTCAAGGGGGGTTTTATTGGTTTCACCAAAGACCGTAAATCGTATTGGCATAATCTTCATTGACGATAAGTGGCAGTAAGCCCATAAATCCAGGCCAAACGATAAGCAGGAAAGTCGCATTAATCGAGTCATTTCTTATTAACGAAAGTTAATCAATCAATATGCGATTTTGGAGGAATGCAATATATATACTCTCTAGATATATGCAATATATAGCTATTAATATTCTATACAGAACGAGAGATTAATTAATTCTTTAGTTTATATTTTATTTGTATATATTTAATAATATATAATATATGAATTATTTATTGTATACTTTTATTATTTTGTTATATATTTATGTTTTTTTTTTTTTTAATTATACATTTATTTAAATGGTGAAATTTATATTTTGGATTTATTAAAAGCTTACCCATTTTTTTAAACAGAGATTTATAAGAACCTATCGAATCCCATATAATATTATACATATTACGTATACGTAATACCCAGAAATTATTAAAAAATAATACAAAATTCTTACTGAATCATTGTTCCCCCCCTCATTTTCCCCTATTTGTTATTATTGTTGAGCTTGAGCTTGAATTATTTTTGTTTTTTGTTGAACTTACACTGAAAACTCGTTTTTACTTCCACAAAAAAAAGAAGAAAGATATATGTATGTGTAGCCCAGAAAATGCGTCGAAATTGTTGGGCTCATTTTTTTTGTTTTGTTTATTTCGGTTTCACTTTTTCCCCCCCAATTTTTGGTCATCTTGTTTTGGTTTTTTTTCAGGCATGTGTCTTAAGTTTAACGCTTGCAATTAACAAAAAATACACACCTCGGCATCCATTTTGTTGCTGGCGCTTCTGCTGCTGTGTCGTTGACGGTGTTGTTTTTATCTCTTGCTGTTGTTGTCAAAGAACTCGGTCAAAGCACGAGACCAAAATTAAGACAAAAAAAAAAGAGTAACAAAAACAAAAATAAACTGCAAAAAAATCAAGAAATCTGTTCGGCTCTTGATCTTAATGATTTATTTGCGTAGCCTGCATTTGGCCGCCGCTGCTGTTGTTTCGCTTGGCGTCTTTTTTGTTATTCGGCGATGCGTCTGAATTTTTGTACTTTTTTAAGCATTCGTCGATCTGCTGATTTGCTGTGTGTTAATCGCTCCACGAAAAATTCAAGACTGACGACCGGCGAAGCGTCGGCAATCGTCACTCGCTTTCTGGTCGAGAGAGGTGGAATGTCACTCAGCAAAAAAAAAGTTATCTAACTTTAATCACTTTAAAAATGATATAGAAATTTTAAGAAGAACAATAAATAATTAAAACTAAAACATTTTGAGTTTAATATAAATATCCTTTAAAAAAAATAGGAATTATAAAACTATATAAAAATATTAAAGGATCAGATATACATGACAAATCTTTTGGATTTGCGTATTTTGAAGTGTACTTCAAATTACAAAAAAATTTAGATTGTATAACGCCGACAGTAAAATAAAATATTGTCAATTTTTTTTGATACCAAAACATAATTATTTCTAGAGTAGTATTATATACAATAAAGTATTTCCGAAGTAACACTAGAAATATTAAAAAAATGAACCTATTTTTTTGGTAATTTAGCATCTTAATTGTATTATTAATTTTCGTAGCATTTAAAATTTAAAATAGTTAGAATTATGATATGATTATGATTATAAAACTGCTAGAATATTAAAAAATATCTTGTTTTTTCCTGTAAAACTAAGCAAATTGTAATAATTTTAATTGTTTTAATTGTTTTATTCTATTTTTTTACTATTATAAATTTATTTATTTATTTATTTATTAAATTACAAATAAAAATAAAGATCACCACATCCTTTTATTTCCAGTGTAAAAAGTGGAAGAGAGCATCTGCCTTCTTTTGCCGCCCACTTAATCTCTCTCTCCCTCTCGCTCTTGCTCTGGCTCTCTCTCGCTCTACCACTTGCTGCTGGCTCATTACGAAAATATTTGTAAGATGCCTGGGAAGAGCGACAGCTGACCGATCAGCTGTTCGCCATTAACTTCTTCGATCGCCACCAACCACCCACCACCCCACCATCCCGTACCTCACTCTCTCTCTCTCTCTCTCTTTCACTCGCACACGCTGCTTCTTCAATGAATGAGTTTCGCCCAGTTGCCGTATCTCGCCACAGGTGGCGCTGTGAATGGAGCCAATTAATGAATGGAATAAATAGGTAAAAACAGATAGCGACTAAGTGCTTCGCTAATTAATTAACAGCGCCTCGAGCGTGGCGTCTTGTGCGAAGCGAAACTTAATTCGCAAACTAGGTGAGCTTGGGCAGGAAGCATGAGTAATTTCAGTGAATTTTAGGATAGTTCTAGGAACAATAATATGCTCCTAAAATAGAGCAATAAATATTATTTTATTTAAAATGTAAAGAGTTCATCTCTTAAGTGATATAGTTCCTGTTTTTACAGGGTAATCCAGCAGTCGTTTCTTGGCCCTCGAAATATGAGAATATTCTTAATTAAACGTTTAATTTCTGGCCTTTATTAATATTAATTTGTATAAAAATAAAAGCACAATAAAATGAAAAGGCGGCTTGCGTCAAAAGACTGTCAATAACAAAACGTACACTTGCTTACAATAACACTACACTTGAAATAATCAATTCTTAATTATAATAAAAAAATTGTGAAAGAAAAATTTAATAATAAAAATCAGGCACCGTAATCATTATAAGTTTTATTTTAAAAATCATCATAATGATTACACATTGAAATAAAAAAACTTAAAATCCAAAATAATCATTATTGTCGATTTTTATGTTTTTGCTCAAAAATTATAATTATTATTGATTTATACAATATAACTCAATTTTAATTATTATTAAAAGTCCTAAAAATAAAAATCATCTCGGAAATGGATAAATTGTCCAACAACACACGATATTTTCCTTCTTGTTCTAAGTATATTTTAAGTGGCTGATTTTTTAACTTAAAAATTATCCCGATAATCATTATTTACGGTTCCTGATAAAAACTTCATTTTATGTAAAGTTTTATTACCTTGCTATAGAAATCTGCTTGGATTTCATCTACCTTTTTTGTTATATATTCTATCTGATATATTAACTTCAAAGAAATTTAAATTATTATATTAAGAAATTGTATATATTTTATGCCGAAATATAAGTTTAAAAATCATTCCAAGCTGAATTGTGCCTTGTGGCATACCAAAGCAATCTATTCACCGATCATTTAATTAAAGGCGGGCATAGACCTCAAATTCTATATATATATAATTATTAAATGTATATATAGAATCCAAAGAGGCGCCAGACCGACCCTTGGACACTGTCCCTGACCTTGTGGAGTGAACAAAAAAATATATATTTATATATATGGATATTTGAAGCACTATTTTCGGTGTGCCTGACGGCCTTGCGAGATCACATTTTAGGTCAGGCGACCATAAATACGAATAAAATACTGCCAGAACGTGAACGGATCAAGCGGCTATATGGATTATATAAATATATCAAGGAGTATCATTATAATAAATAATTGGACAGTTTAGCAACAGAAAAGTTGCCAAAATAAATAAATTAAAGAAGCACAGAGATGCTGAATCGCAAAAGTCAAGTTAACGCAATATATGGATTGATAATTGATAACGATTTGCTGCTTCTTTAATATTATTATATAATGTATAACAAATTTAATATTAATAATTAAAATTTTTGATTTTCAATTATTTTAAGATTTAAAACTAAACTTAATGGCTACAATAACAAATATGTTAAATTAATTGAATTGAATTTATACAAAACGGTAAAACATTCGCTTCAGTTTGTTGTTCGTGTATTAATTAAGAAGCTATTAGGACTAGCTTTTTAATTATTTTTTTTTTTTATTAATAAAATAATAAATCAACTATTTATTTTTATGTAAATACTTAAATATATTTTAATATATGTGATTAGCTTAAGAAATAAATTGAATAAGAACGCTTGCACTCTCCTCTTCCAGTTCTCCATGACTTTCGCTTTCGACACCTTGACTTCTCTTCAAGACAGGTAGTTCTGCCTCATAAATATACATATATATATTAGATATATAGTAATGTATGATATCTATATATCTAGGTGGAACTGACATGCTTGGCTTCTGCCTTGAAAAGAAAACTCGCAATTAAAACCGCCGCCGCTGCCCTTTCTTCAGCGCTTTGTTTATATTATTCTCTAGATTATTGTTATTAAATTGTTGGGCCAGCCCAATCCACCTATTTTTTTCTTCATTTTCTTGGCGTTTTTCGTTTTGTTTTTGTCAAAACGTTAAACGTTTTTTAGTGACGCTCCAGTAAGTGCTTACAAATCCGGCAACATGTCGGTCTTAGTCGTTGTAATTACCAAGCGACAGCCAGTTCTTTGAGCTCTACCTGATTTAAGGGGCGGAAAGTTCGGGGAAAGTCACCAAAAACAAAAACAACAACAGTGAAAAAAACAAAAAAACCAAAAAAATATATATATGAACTAAAGTCGGTAAAGAAGTATATATATTTAATTGCAGAAGGCGTAGAAAGTGAAAGATCTGTGGCCAGTCTGGTGTTTAGACATTGTCGCCATATCCGAAACGGAAATCTCGAACTCTTAATTCATTCCGTACACTGCGCGTCATTGTTGTCATAACGCTCTAGGAAAAGTATATTTAAAATTGTAAAATTGTTTACTTTTTGGAGAGGAATTTATTTGGACTTAAGGCTAAAGTGGTACATTCTGTAAAAAAAAGGTATATCTAAGTTTTGGCGTAGTAATAATAAATCTAGCTCGGACTAGAATCAGTTGGGAATTCTAAGGCAAAGAGCATTTCAGAGAGCATCGTCAGCTTGTAGTTTTGAATTTATAGTTTACGCTTTAAATTCCAAGTGATTTTTTGGGAAAGTTCTGGTATTTCTAAAAAAAAAATCGAAAAATTCGAAATAAACCCAATGGGAAACAGAAACATTTTGAAAAAATCTTAACAATTTTTAAATTTTAAATTTCAAAATAAAAAGAAAGACCACAGCACACAAAAAATGATACCCAGGATAATCAAAAGATTCTGACATAATTATTAGATTTAAATGCCTAAATTTAACTTTAAATTTTCTATTTCACATAATTATTACAACTTCCGGCTATCGTATAGAAGGCGAAACTATTTGTATTTATTTCTATTTTTGTAAAAATTAAAAAAAATATTTTAAATGGCTGGCCCCCCATTTTTGTAAAAATTAAAGAAGAACTATTAAATTTCTGGCTCCACGCCGCCTTCTCGGTTACCTCAGCTACTCCGCTGCCGCCTGGACAAGTCCGACCTGTTGTTGGCGCCCGCCTACCGGTCGACATATCCTCCCCAGAATGGCAACAATGTGGCGTCGCCAAAGTGGGACACACATGCCTCCACACACCGCACACCGCACACCGCATGGCATATAGCACCTAGTCGAGAGCCGTGCCACATCGGATGACCTGGCCTGGCCGAGTTACTAGCTCCAATGTCTGGGCCCTCTCCCTCTCCCTCTGCCCCTCCCTCTGCCTCCGCCACTCGCGGCGCTATCCGTTCATCCGATCTGCCATTAGCCAGAATCACTGGGAAGCACTCAAGCTCGCACAGAGGTGCACAGGGAGAAAAATGTGAGTGGGTTACATGCTTCAAATCAAATTAAGATGAAGAAGAACAGCTCTTGGCTACACAACACGGCTCAGGAAGGTAAATAGAATGGATATAATTTATCATTAGAAATATTGCGCCCAATAAAATATCGGGAAAAATCGTAAACTTTGACATATTGAATTTTTAAGTATTGAAAAATGTCAAATTTATTGGTAAAATCTCTATAAAATCGAAATATATCTTTAAAAATTGATGTATTCCGATTTAATGAATTAAATATATCAAATAAAAAATGGATTTCTTGCACATATATAGAAATATTTAAATATCGATTTATGCGTAGAGTTTTCAAAAATCAATAAATTATCGTTGTATAAATATTTTCGGCAATAGGAAGATAGTTTAAGAATAATTTAAGAAAGCTATTGAAATCGGTTATTAAAAATTATATAAAATAAGTTTATTTTTTCATAAATATATTAGGAAAGAGTGTATTTTATTTTAATGTTTAATTGTTTAAAACACTATTACAATTATATATTTATTAATTTGAATATTTAAAAAAATTAGAACCTAAAAAAAGGACATAAAAAGATATTGAATGGTGTTACTTAATCAATTAAAAAATACTTCTTTGTTTATTTATTTCATGGTATTAATAGAGGATGTAGAATTTTAACACAATCATACATTTTTAACTTAAATATTTATTTATTTAGTTATTTTAAATACTTTAATAGCTATAAAATAACAAAACTTCAAAAAGAACACCAAAAGGCAAGAAGAATGTGGGCTTTAAACCGAAACCTATCTAGTTTTTAATTATATTTTTATATTTTTGATATACAACTAAAATTCGATATTTACATATGTAAAACACCGATCAAATTCTCGAATCTCCAAGCACTTGTCTAGACACATTTTAGATTTTATTAATGCGTCTTTTATGTGCCATTCCGAAGCCACTCGGGGGGCAGTGATTAGATCGGCAATTTGGCATGCCTCGATAACTGTCGCAAGGCCAGGTAAGCGCCAGGTGGATCTCGGTGCCCGGCAAGGGGAGAACGTTCGACCTCTCGCCGAGAGTCAAGAGGTAAGAGCTCGGAGCTCAGAGCAGGGAGGAGGGAGGAGGGAGAAGGAGGAGCTGTGCGTTACGGGCCAAAAGCCAAGCGTCCGAAACCGAAACTGAAGCAGAAGGGGGTTTGGTAGCCAAGACCCCGGAGTGGGGGCTTTCTCCGACTGGCAGAGCCAAGTTGCGACTGGGCCTTGTTTCATTTATTAACCAGACTCGCAGCCAAACGGTCGTCGAGAAGAGGAGACATCCCACAGAGACACACACAGAGAGAGAGAGAAGTAGTGAGTGAGAGAGAGAGACAGTGGCGAGAATCTAGCAGGAGAATGGCCACCAAGTCGGGGACTCCCACTAAGCTCTGGCCATGGCTCAGCATCATCTTGCTCTGCGCCGATCTGTCGGAGGCCATCGACTTTGGCTACCATCCCAGCGCCGAGGAGTTCGACAGCCTGCTGAGGGAGACCACCAAGCAGAGCACCTGGAGCCGGGATCTGCTCCAGCAGCAGCAGCAGCAGCATCATCAGCATCGGTTCGTCCACGACAATCGGGGCTTTGTGCCGCGCTACCAGCACCAGACCTCCATACGCTTCCAGCCGCCGGAGCTGGACTTCCAGCTGTTCGATCAGGATCAGGATCAGCCCTCACAGCCGTATGTCTTTGAGTCCGTGGAGCAGGAGGAGGATGCCACCTCCGCTGCCGGCGATCAGTTGCATGTGCAGAGCGATCTGCTGGAGATCAAGGAGCCCCACAGGAGGCCAAGCAACACCACTTCCTCCTCTTCTGGCCACAGCACCTTTCCCATCTACTTCACTCATCCCAGCACGGGCATCGTGTACGCCATCAGCCAAGTGGGAGGAGGAGCAGCAGGATCAGGATTAACAGCAGGAGCAGCCGGTCTGCCGCCCATTTCCGGTCAGAGTCGTAACGATAGCAATGCCATTGCCATTTACGTGACCAAGGCCCAGTACGATGCCGACATGGAGAAGCTGCGCCGGCGCTATGAACACCAATGCCAGGTTGCTCCTCCAGGCACTGTGATATCCACCCTGAATCCCAGCCAGATTCAGCAGCAGCAGTCGCACCAGCAGCAGATGGGAGGAATCACCACCGCCAGGCCACAGATCATACGTCTGAAGAAGCCCAAGTATCCACCGGCCAGGCCCAGCAATAAGTTGCCCAAGCCAGGCCATCGACCGCCGCCCGTGATGGTCACCAGTGGACCCATCGATCATGTAAGCGATCAGCTGCTGAAGCTGCCACACCGTGGCAGCACCACCTCCACCACAACGAGCACCACCACCACCACCAGCACCCGGAAACCCAACACCCGCAGAAAGCGCCGCAAGAAGAAAAAGCCGAGCAAGGACAAGGTGGCAAAGAGGCGTCCCAGGCCAGGCTATGGGGCTAATAACACCCGCAATCAGCCGGGACCACTTCCCATTATCCTGGGCAAGAGGCCCAGTGGAAGCAGCACCACCACCACAAGGCCACCACCGCCGGCATATACGCAGCTGGAGAAGCCGCACATGCCGGTGGCCACCACCCAGCCGACGGGCAACAATGTCTTCAGTCAGCATTTTTACCGCACAGGAGAAGAGCCTGGAGAAGAAAGTGAAAGGGGGGAAGAATTGCATGAAGAAGGATCAACAGGGGAGAGTCCTAGCAGAAGACGTCGCTCCTTGGGGGCTCTAGGAGAAAGGAAGGAAGAATCTAGAAGAGATTCCTCCTCAAAAACAAGAAGAAAGGAAGAGCGAAGGACAAAAGAAAGACAGGAAATGAAATCTACAAGAAGAAATGGAGAAACCAGAAGACTACATGCCCGGAAGAACCTTAAAAAGTGGAGAAAGGCTGTGAAGAAAGCACTAGGAGAAGGAGAAACCCATCCAGTTCAACGCCGACAACGTCGCTCCCTTCAAGAAATCACTCCAGAAACCAAAAGCCACAGTCCCGAAAGAGTAGCCTCCGCCCGAAGGGTTAGCACACCGCCCAGGAGCACACCCCGCCGACGCTCCAAAGGCAGCAGTTCCAAGCCCAAGGCCAAGCAGCCACCACAAACTCCGGCGCCAAAGGACAAAGGCAAGGCCGAGGTGGCCCATATGTTGCCCACGGCCATACACTTGGCCCACTGGAACCACAGCCGGGAGCAACAGGGAGCACAGAAGACCCAAACCACCTTGGGCTCCCTCAAGAACCCCAAGAACCAAACGGGAGGGATAACCACACCGAAGGTGAGGAAGAAAACAAAGACCAAGGAGCACAAGCGCGGAAGACCCGAGGGCTCCAGTTTTCCCGATCTCTTCGAGCTCATGGGAGATGATGGCGACTATGAGGATGATGGCAAAGAAGAGGAGGATGAGGATGAGGATGAGGACGAGGAAGAGGACTACTTCTATGGATCGCTTGGAGGAAGTGCAGTGAAACGGCGACACACCGAACAGCAGAGCGACCAAAAGGAGGACAGCAGCTCCGCGGAGGAGGGCGCCGATTTTGGGGCCATGGTCGAGGAGGAGGTGACCACGCCCCCGGCCACGAGCAGCGAAGAGGAGGCGGCAGCGTCGACGGAGGCCACCTCCAGTACCAAGAACTCAATGGCCAAGAAGAAGATACGCATCCGACGGCGACCCGTGGACACGGAGGAGGACTACGACGACGATGACGAAGACTCTGGCATTGGTGGCTTCTTTCGCATGCTCTTCTATCCCGTCCAGGTGGCCATGTCCCGTCTGATGGATGGCTTCGGCAGTCCCGAGGAGGACGAGGACAAGGAGCCGCCAGGACCCACGATCTCCAAGTATCCCAGCTACACGCTCTACCACAATGCCCACAGCAATGAGGCCTATGCGGAGGAGCCCGAGGAGCAGGACCAGGAGGAGGATGAGGAGGAGGGCTCTTCGCTGGGCAGCTGGTTCAGCTCTTGGTTCGGCCTGCAGCGCAAAACGAAGAAGATTGGTAGCACAACCACCACCACGGTGGTGCCACTCGCCACGCCCTCGAAGGAGCCACCCGGCTGGCTGGAGTCCTGGTTTGGTTTTGGCAAGACCACCACCAAGGATGAGGAGGAGGAGGATGACTATGACAGTGAGTAGAACACTTCCTGAGATCGTAAATCCTTGGATATTATGGAAAAATATATCCAGACTTCAACTATTTTTAGGATTTTTTAAAAGGGAATTTTTTAAAAACTTTTAAACCTAAAAACTTGAATGAAAAATTAGCATCTTAGGTTTATTATTTAGTCTCCAGTCTTAGTAAATTATTAATTTTAATTTCTATAAATTTTCCTATTAAAATTCAGTGACTCTCGAGTCGAGGCTGTGGGCATTCCTGATTTATGCAAATATAGACTTTAAGAGCCAAAAAAGGATCTATTAAGCTTCTAAGTAAAATTAGAATTCTTTGCACAGATACAAAATATTCTCAGCTCTTTAAATTGAGGCAATAATCACGCTTGACTTGATCCAGACCTCAAAATAAATAGATTTAACGATGATCTGGCAGTTTCTGCTTGCCAAGAGATTAATAATATTAGCCAAGTAATGGCTCTACTTTGAGGCAATTAAAAGAAAACTTGGCACTCGAGTGATCAAGCTAATGGGGAGATTGGCTGAATGAGCAGGAAAATACGTATAAGCTATATACTCGATGTGAAAAGAGGGAAACCAGAACCAGAACCAGAACCCAATCGCAGCCATAACGGTGGCTCTGGTCTTTGGTGGCTTCTCCATTTCCGTTCACGCTTTCTGCACACTCAGAAGACTCACACACTTCCTCCCGCGCCCACTAATCCGAGGTGACTTTCCTTTGCAGAATGGTTCGCCAGCTGGTTCGAGTCGCGGCCGAAGAGGAAGGTCAGGCGGCGCTCCACCACCTCCACCTCCACCTCGACCACTTCAACCACCACAACCAGTCCATCGGCAGCGGCAGCACAGGTGCCCATCCTGACCATTGTGGATCCGCTGCGCAATCCCCAGAACTGGATTGGCATACTGGCCCACCACATAGTGAACTCCACGGCCACGACTACCAGTAATCCGCTGCTCCAGGCTCTGGCCACACGGATGACCAGCACCAGGGGAACCACTAGCACCTCCAGCACTACAACCAGCACGACCACGTCCAGGCCGGAGGTTCCTCGAAGGATAAGCTATGACAAGTACCAGATCTGGCGACTGAAGCCCCAGGATGAGGCGCAGGTGCGAGCTCTGGAGGATTTCAAGAAGGCCGAGGACGGCGTCAAGATGCAGTGGCTCAAGGGGCCGAGTCTTAGGTGGGTTCTTGTGCTAACTCCCACACTTTAAATGTATAAATATTCTCTTTCCTTTCTTTAGAGGCCTCACCGATGTCCTGGTGCCGCCAAAGATGCTGGTCGACTTCCAGGGCACCTTGAACTACGAGGGCATTGCCCACGAGGTGCTCATCTTTGACGTGGGCAAGGCCATAGCCTACGAGCGCTCCAAGGAGGACTATCTCCACACCACTCGCCCATCGAAGCAGCAGCCAACGCGTGCCACAATGCCGCCACCGATGTCCTGGAATCGGTATCACAATCACGACGAGATCGTCAAGTATTTGGAGACGGTGCGCATGCGTCATCCGCAGCTGGTCGAGCTCATACACATCGGTCGCTCCTACGAGGGTCGTCCTCTGATTGTGGTCAAGATCGAGTCCAAGCAGGGACCCCTCGGCGGTAGTAGCGATGGTCCTGTGACGGGCAAGCGGCCCAAGCGAAAGCACAAGGCTGGACAGGCGAATGCCGTGTTCGTGGAGGCGGGAGCCCAGGGTTTGGCTTGGATAGGACCCGCCACGGCCACCTGGATGATAGCCGAGCTCCTCAGGCTGATGAAGACGAATAGTGAGTGTGATAAGCTAAGAATAAGATGAGGAACGCGGTTCAAGGAACTTTCTCCAATGGCGTAACGCATCTTACTCTTTAAATTTTCCCTGCTTTAACTTCTAACTTTTGAAATAACTCAAAATATAAAAATATATTAACCAAAACCCCAACAGAAAGCAACGAGGAGGTGGAGTTCATACGGAACACCACCTGGTATGTGATGCCCGTGCTGAATCCCGATGGCTATGCCTACAGCCATGAGTACGATCGCTTCTGGAAGAAGTCACGATCGCAGCACCAGGCTCCCGCGCCCAGCGGCCTCTTGGACTCGGCGATGACGTGGCTCCAGCAGAAACGGGGACCGGACAAGGTCTGCTATGGAGTGGATCTGGACAGGAATTGGCTCTACCAGTGGGGCAAGCGTGGCAGCTCCAAGGCGCCCTGCAATGAGTTCTTTGCGGGTCCCACGCCCTTCTCCGAGCCGGAAACGAAGGCAGTTTCCGAATTTCTCATGGATTATCGGACGCAGATCAAGGTAAACGGGAAGTAATATCCTTGATTTGTTTAAATAATAACCTTGTTTGCCTTTGTTAGTTGTACATATCCCTGCAGGCCTATGGCCAGGTCATATCCTATCCCGTAAAGGCCAATTCCACGTTTAACTCGGAGCGACTGGATGACTTCCTGGACGTGGCCATGGTGGGCACCGATGGACTGCGCAAGAAGGGCAGCAAGTCGCGCTACAAGGTGGATGCCTCCAACGATCTGATAGAGCAGCGATCGGGTGCGTTAAATATATTCCATATATTGTTTTTAATATAAATTAAACATTGCAAATTTGATCCTGCAGGCTGTGCGGATGCCTTTGCCGCCTACGAGATCGGAATCCCCTTCAGCTACACGCTCCAGCTGGCGGACAATGGAGTCCACGGCTACCTGCTGCCCAGCAGCGCCATCGAGCCCACGGCCCGCGATGCCTTCGAGATCATCAGCGGCATGATGGACTACATTTAGGGTGGATGATGGGCCGGGATTCGGGTTGGGTGCTTAGTTCCTTTCTTTTTTCGAGCGCGTGCTTTGGTCGTTTGCCTTCCGGAGATCACAGATTTTGGCATTTTCGGAATGCACTCCCCAAAAAGAAAATATTCATACTTGTATTATTTTTTTTTTATATTCCAAATTCGTTGTTTATATTAAATGTAAGTGTATTTTTTTTTTATTAACATTTTAGCTTGAATTTTGAGATTTCTCCTTCGCTCGTTGTGTGCATGAATTACAACTATTTTTTTGTTAGCTTTAATTCTATTTATAATAAATAGTAAATACTTAAAGAGAGAGCATTCAATTGCTTGGATTTCGTATACTTTGTGTTTTGCATGGATGCCATGTAAGTGGTGTTTTTAATACATATTTATATTTTATTCCAGCGAAAGCAGTAAGTTTCAAGGATTCTTTCGAGTTCTTTCAAGTTCTTTTTGGTAATTAATCAAGGTTTTAGCAATATTCATTATAAACAAAGTATGTGTACTAATAACCTGATTTTCAATTGTTTAACTACTAAACATACAATTTATCGCTCTGGATAAACTTTAATTTAGCTACAACTACGCAATGAAGTGATTAATGCCGAGATTTACACAGCTAAGAGCTTGTTTTCACTGCTTTTGAGTATAAATAAACCCAAAGTAACCTCATTTCCTTGATATTAATATAATACAAATCCTAAACCTGGCATTTTCTTCAATATTCAACTCAATATTTACAATTAATTCAAAGTCTTCGCTTCAAGTCTTCTGACATCTCTCTCAATCCCTTTCTGGCTTTGCTTTTAAATAAATAAATTTGATTGTACATTCATCTTCAATGTCCTGGCAGGGCTACGGCTTAGTGAGGTGAAGGAACTGGTTGAGATCTGGTTGAGCAAGCACCTCTGTGTCGCAGGTCTAGACGCATCCCTGCGAGACCGAAATCCTGCCCGCCAGCTTCGAGAATATCGTGTGGCACTCGTTGCCGTAGAAGTAGAGGCCGATGAGCAGCTTCAACTGGGCCGGTGTCATCGGATACGAGTCCTGGGACAGTACAACGACCGTGTCCAGGGACTTGCGTTTCGCGCGCAGCTCCTTATTGGCCACCAGCTCCCTGTAGTTGGCAAAGGCCGCCGCGCACTTGGCAATGTGTCGCACCATTTGGTCCGTGGAGCACTGCTGCATCACCGGGCGCTGGATGGCCTCCAAAACAAGCGAATGCAGATCAAAGACGATCAAATCCGGCGCTGATATGGGATTCTCTGCGCTGCCGCCTCCCTGCAAGTCCAGCAGGCGGCAGGGCGTGCTCTCAATGTCCGCCAACTGCAGGACTTTCAGGCACTTGCTGCTGCTGCTGCCGCTGGTGATGCCCTTGCGGTTGGTGATCAGCAAAACGCGGTTGTCGTTTACCGCGCAGCGTTCGCATAGCTGAAAAATGCCGAGTAGTAAGAGGAAGAAGTAGTAAGGGGAAGAGTTCAGGGAAGCCGGCTTGGCTCTCTCTCACCTTCGCCAGGCACTTGGCGTAGTCCTCGTTGGCAGTCAGGTAAATATAGTTGGTAATGCTGTCGCCTAGAGACGTGGTCATCCCTGGCAGAAACAGAAATTCACAAAATTTGCGACGAAAAAACAAAACAAAATCAAAACTTAGTGCCAGTGTGACCGCAGTCAGAAAGCAGAAAAATGCCACGGCCGCCAAGCTGGACGATACATGGCAATTGCGATTATCATAAAATTTCAACTGAAACAGAAATCAAATTGGTCTCATTTAAGTGGCCACAAATAAGCTATAATAAAATATACTAAAAGGTTATTGTAAATAATTAACTTTGTTCTGGGAATTTACAGTATGGTGAAAATAGTTCGATCGATATCGATAGGTGTTTATCTTGGCAGGGCTGCCAACTTGCTAGAATGTAAAAAGTTGCCGCGCGTTTTCATGTCTCGTGCAGAAACCTAAGCAGATAACAACTATTTTTATAATTTAATTTAAAATCAACGACCATAAAGTGTCGTTAGCGCCCGAAATTCGACGTGGGGAGAAAATACCACACTAAATTCGACGTGGGGAAAACAATTTTAGAGTGACCATTTCGCGTTCCGTCCAACGCCTAGTCATAAATGTTCTAAAAATTACCCGAAAATGCAGCGCCACCTAGAGTCCAACACACCAATTACAAGACATCGTCATATCGCCGGCCTTGTCGAACGCCCGTTGAACGGCTACTGCAAGCAGGACGACGATAGCATCAGACGATGGGCGAGCGGGATAGCAGATCAAACCGATGGCTGTCAAACTCAACACAGCCGTGCCGACGAACAGACCGCACAAAGCGTAATGTAAAAGAATTGAAAAAACTCATCAAGTATAGAGGCCAAAAAGCAAACGCAGCAGTTGGGGATAAATAAATCAATTCGTTCGATGCGAAACAACTAAATGCGGCGTTTACAGCGCATTGGATGCGAGCGGCTAACGAATTGCGGTAAGCACAGAGAAAAGCGAAAAGCAGCCAAGAAAAATACGAACGAAGCGAAACGCACACAAACAGACGCACCATACACACACACATTCACATAGAAGCGCCCACATTCTGAGGCCGAGAAGTGAAAATTGAAAGCGGCGTTCTGAAAGAATTACCCATTTCCCGGAAGACCGAAGGCGGAGGGCGAAGAAGCTAATTAAAGATAGCCTGCATGTTTGCACATTTTCTAGGAGGCAACGAAAAGAGCCGATAAAAAGGCGATCCACACACATACATCCAAGTGAGAGCCTCCCATACAGGCAGCCACTCACACACCACAAACTCTGACACTCACACACACACACACACACCAACACACACTCACACACAAGCGTGCGTGCCTTGGCAGGTGAGAAGAAGAGGAAGGAGCAGGAAGAGGAGCCCAAAAGGAGGCGCCAACGGAAACAAAATTGGATAAATTGAGGAAAAGCAGCGCAAGAAGGCGAGAGGAAGCTGCAACGGACTCTGTACTAGGCGCAGAGCAGACCAGGAGGAGTAGCGCCACCAGCGAGAAGCAGCAGAAGCAAGCAATTCCACAAACAACACAGAAGCGGCAGCGTATTTGGCGAAAATCTTGCATTGATGGTAATGCATGCTAGAAAACCGCAGCGTATGAACGATGGGTACGGAATGAACACATATTTTTATATATTTATATTTGATAAATCGTAGGGTCGTAAAATAACAACACTGGGCACACACACCCATAATTGAATATTTTTTGTTTACGTTCTGCTGCTGCTGCCTCCCAACTCTCTCCCTCTCCCTCTGGCTCTTTGCAATCGGTGCGCCCTCTCTTTCTAACTCGTAGTGCCAGTGACCTGGCCGCGTTTCCTCCAAGAATTTTTCGAAAATTCAATCAATTTAGGTAACCGCTTTCCTTGTAATTAATTTGCTTAAACTTTGGGCCAATGGTTTTTGTCGCATTTTCTGTCCGTCATTCTCGCGTTATTCGTGTTTTGGGTATCCACCACACACGCTAGTGCCCTCTTGCTCGCACGCGCTCAGCTGTCGCTGAATGCAAAAAAAAAAAAAAAATTAAGAAGAGAAGAAAAATCCATTACATTTTACCGTTGCTATTTTGTACTACGATTTTCATGTTTTCACGAAATTCAATTGTATTTCATCGTGCATTGTTTTCCCTCGCTCGCGTTTTGTTTATTATAGATTTTAGCCGGCTTAAGTTTGTTTTCTGCGTACAACAAAAAAAAGAAACACAATCAACAAATCGATGCCGGCGCATTGATAAGGTTTTATTGTTGATAAACGAAATAAACTGCAGCGAATTTAGCCACATACTGAAGTTTGCAGTGATTTTCGTAGCTTTTCTGACCCCACGCAAGCAGACAGGCTTGAAATATGTACGGCTTCACAGCTTCTTGAAGAGGAATATGAATAAATTCGAAGTTAAATTCAGAGGCTAAAGATTGGTTGACCAAATTATTATGTGAATATAGTTTATTCAGAGACTAAAGATTAGTTCATTGATTCCTTACATTTAGAGTTTTATAACTATCTTATTTAGCATTCCAAATTGTTTACCAAAACGTATTTATTAGTGTTTTAGTTAAATTTAGAACTGGGCTAGCTTTGAAGTACATTATAAAATCAATTTATAGGAATAAAATAACTATAGGAAAGTGGTCTCCAAATTTGGAACCTTAAGCTTATATAGTTTCTGAAAAAACAGGTTTTAATACATGGCTAGATCGAATCTTCTGATGATACTGATCATTTCGCCTGCCTTTTATATAATTCTTCTTTGTAAATAATCCAAAATTTAGGCGTATTACCATAATATATTTTGTTTTGAAGTCTAGATAAGGTTTAATGTTTGTACGAAGGTTGCAGGACTTTTTCGATCCTATAATCTACGATCTAGCCATGAGTATCTCCTATATTGAAGCTGTGAACAGACAAATATTACTAACTATATGTCTCAAAAGAGTTAATATCTTTTCAAAGGCAGCAGCAAGATCAGTAAAATTCAATTCAATTGAATAATATTTATAACCATTATCTAATTATTGTTTATTTCTTCTACGATATATTCCAGGTACTTTGAGAAGCATACCAGCCACACATCCTACCAGGTAAGCACGCGCCGCTCGGAATCTCCCGCCACTGTGAACCAACTTACTCACGTCTTGATTGTGTATGCCAGTCTGTCAGTTAGTGGATATATTTCGTTCTGTAGTTGGTAGTTAGTCCTACTTGAAGCCAATGCAAATTGTAGATTCTTCAACTCAATTCCATGATTCATATGAATTTAATTTCCTCATAAGTGCCTGTGTATCTTGGGACCAGAAATTGTACCTGTGTAGCTTGGACTTTTGGTTTCTTATTGGTATATTTTTGTTTTGAAAACTATTCTATTCAATCGCTGTGTTTGTTGTGCATCCGAACTTCCTCCTAATTGTCCCGCGACCCTGCGACCCCCTGTCCCCTGTCATCCATTATCCATTTTTGAACTGACCAAAGCAAACGTTTCATTTGTTAACCCATTGAAAACGCGGCATTGCAGCCTGTGAACTGATCTTAAATTGAGAAACGAATCTATATACGCAGAGATATGTTAGGAAAGCAAACTGGAAAACCTACGCCAAAATTCCGAAAATAAACTCGATAAATAATGCAAAAGCAAGTATAATCCAACTAGAAATCGGAGCTAACTAATTCGAAATCGCACAAATACGCTTCAAAACGCCGAATTCAAGAAATATAATAACAAACACGGATATATTCACGCCAATATTCGAACATAAATAACAATAAAATCGTAAAACAAAAGCAAACACAAAACAAACCCATGTTTAAGCGCTGCCTAAATACATTTAATCAAACTCTACTAGCCTTACATACGACGTAGTAACCAATTAAAACAAATTATACACCAAAGTGTAAGCGTACACGATATTCTAACTAAATAACCAACTAAACAAATAGAGAGCAGTAACAAATTTTAAGCGAATTAACAAAAGTATCAACGATAACAAGGAGAACAACACAAATGTGCCTCAACAAAAATCTAGCAACCACAATCAATTAAGCCAAAAACCCAAACTAAACAAGGAATAACAACAAAAGGACGACCAAGCCTATTCAAATTAATTAACTAACGAAATAACACCATCTATGAGGAGCAGCAACAAGCACAAAAACCACAACATGGCTGTTGACTTGTCCCTTTCAACAACAACGATTGCCAATTGCAATAGCAACATCACCGGCAACAGCAGCAGCAGCAGCAGCAACAGCAACAGTAATAATAATAACAACAATATTAATGTTAATAATAATAATAGCAACAACAATAACAATAGCAAAAGCGCAGCAGCAGCGACACTAGCAGCGACCTCAACGTCGTCGTCGTCAGCTGTGGGCCTCTGTCGCCTAGAAGTAAGTAAAAAATTAAACTAAAGTTAAATACAAAAAAAAGTGCAACAAAATTAAATGAATCAAAGAAAAGAAATACAACAAAAAACCCAACGATAAAGCAATATCAAAGTGAATGTTAAACGATAATCCTGTAAAGCTGTGAAGGAAACAAAACAAGACATCCAGCCAGAAGAAGCTATATAAGGAAATCTTCTACATTATACAGTTTTTATGGTTTATAATTTACAATTAATTGAAAACCCACATAACAAACCAACGGCATCAAAATTTGTTTATAATTTAAACGTGAAATTTGGCTCAGACAAATGAGAAACAAAACCAATTGAAGTATATTTATCAACATAAGGTTATATTTTATAAAACAAAATGGAAGCATTTGAATTATTTGTATTTTTATATTTACAATAAGACAAAAAAACTGCAACACACACACACACACACAGACACACATCAAATACGTGACATATTTCAAAATTCTTCTCCGATTATAGTTACATTTTTGATTTGAAATTAAATCTCATCTGAATTTCATTTCATTGGCAATAATCACAAACGAGTACATTGGCAAAAGTAGCTGGCATTTAGTTATTATTATTATTATTTCCCCATTACGTAGATTTAGTTCAACTAACTAACTAACTAACCCCGCCCCCCATTCAAAAAGGAAACTATTGAAATAACCAAAAAGTTGTAACTAAAACGAAACTGAAATTAAAACTAATTGTGACCAACACTGTGCTGTGCGCACACAGTGAATTCTATATTTTTGAAGAAACCTGTGGCAGAGCTTCTAGATAAAAGGAAGAATGTAGCTTATAGTTTTTAAACTTTAACTGAACTTAATAATGCCTCTTCTTTAATGGTAAAATTTGAAAAATTCATTTAGCTAATTTTATAAGTAAAAATAACGATCGAATACCTAATCAGCGAAGGATATACATATATTTTCTTGATTTAACTATCGTTGTATGAATGATCGTGTTATTAAGAAACTATTCAATAATATGTGTCTGGTTTTTGTAATGCTTACAGCGCTAGACGACGTATAACTTTGTTCTTTTAAGCTCTAAGCTAATAACCAACAAGTTAATAGGGAAGAAAATTAATATAAATATAGACATGAAGTATCTAAAAGCACAGGAACTGTGTGTAACTTTAGTTTTTTAATACTTTAACTCGTGAATATTGTGTTCGACAATGTATAGGTTTGTTTTTCATCCTTATCTTCAGACTCTGCCACAATTCTTGAGATCTCTAAAAACCATCTAAAAATTTTACCTTGTGTAGCACTCTAATTAATTTGGGGCAAAAAAGAAAAGTTTATAAAAGAAGAGGAGAAACTAAACCGACTAAAAACTGTGTGCGCTTCTATATATTTACCCGTGCAGAGCTCAAAGTACAGCAGTTCAAAGCGCGACTATGAACGCGATCGTTCCTCCAATTATCGCGATCGCGACCTGTCGCCGGGCGCTGGCGGTGGCGGAGGTGGCGGCGGCGGCGGTGGAAGCAGCAGCGGCGGAGGCGGTAGCAGCGGCAATGGCGGCGGCGGCGGACCATTGAACAATGGCAACAGCTACCGCTCCCAGTCGCCGGACATTGATTCGCCTTCGTCACGTTCCCATGATATCCGCGATCGCAGTGATCATCGTGGCGGCGGCGGCGGCGGCAGTGGGCGTGGCGGCAGCGGGGAGCGATACAGCTTTATGCAGAAGATGCGCGACAGAGATCGTGATGTTTACAAGAAGGATAAATATTCAGGTGAGCAAAAAAGAGCAAATCTACTAAAATATATTCCATATTTAGATGCTATCCGTTTCCTCTGGCTATGATCTTCTATTGAAACAAGAAATTAGGTTGCAAAGTATAGAAGATTCCTTTTAAATACTGCTAATAACATCATATTTTAAGCGTATTCTATAAGGATAATCAAAATATTAATAATTAAAATAATAATAATTTCAAATTTTCTCCTAGACAAACGAGATCGACGTGGCAATGATCGCGACTCGGAGTCGTCGTATCGCACCAACCATGACAGGGATCGACGTGGAGGCGGCGGTGGAGGAGGCGGTGGTGGTAGCGGTGCAGGCGGGGCAAGCGGCGGAGGCGGCGGTAAGCTTTGCTCCTCGCGGGAAAACGACAAGCGATCGGGCTCGGACGATCGCGACCGGGAGCGAGATCGTGATATGCGTGATTTGCGCGACAAGCGGGACCGCAACTCGGATCGCGACAGGGACTTGTACAAGAAGGATAAGTATGCAGGTGCGTTTGTCAATCTATTTATCTAGTTTCTATTACTATTATAATTATTGTAATCTTGCAGATAAACGCAGCGAACGCAGCGATCGTGGCGAGCGAACGGCTCGGTATGGCGACTGGAGTGAGCATGTAAGCTCTTCCGGTAAGTAGCCTGCCTCAAGCATCAATTCTTGGCAGAATCAATATTTGAAAGTGGCTTTCTTTTCAGGGAAAATGTATTACTACAACTGCAAGACGGAAATCTCCCAGTGGGAGAAGCCAAAGGAATGGGTGGACAGGGAAAGGTGAGTCTGGCAATTGCCTTAGGAATCTCGTTAAGCCCTAATATAAACCTTATGCGTTTCAGGAATATGCCGCGTGATCAGCACCGTGAGAAGGAATATCGCGACAAGGACCGCGATCGGGACCGTGAAGACCGCTTCTCCAGATCGAGTGAGTAGAATTTTAAACTTTGAAACCCTCAGCAAATAGTTATATATTTATTCTCTTTTTAAAGCATACAAACATTCCAATTCTTCGCGCGACAATTCACGACTGAGATGGAATTATGAAAACGATGGCGGGCCGCCCAGCCATCGAAGGCGTTTGGATGGTAAGAAATTAGTAAATGAACTAATAAGCAAGATAAAGAATATAATCCTGATCCTGCTCCCTAGGTCGACACAATGACAATGCTGATATGGACATAAGCGGCGACTCGACGCCCACCTCGGAGGCCAGCTATTCGCTAAGCGGTACGCCAACTACTCATGGTGGCGGCAACAGCAGCGATCAGCCGATGGGCAATGCCCTGCCACGCCTGGCCTCCCACCCGAACGCAAGCTCCTCCTCCTCTGCCTCCGGTGTGACAGCGGGCGGAGCACTGGGAGCAGCGGCAGCAGCAGCTGCTGCGGCAGCGGCGGCGGCCGCGGCACTTCACTACGCGGGTGGAGCGAGCGGCGGTGGTGGTCCCGTAACGGGCGCCACAATGCTGCCCACCAGCGGACTATCATCGTCCGTGAATAGCAACAACAGCGCTGGCGGCAGCGGCAGCAATAGCAGCAACAATGCCAACAGCAGCAGCAGCAACAGCAGCAGCAGCAGCCTGATGAGGAACTCGGTTGTCGGCCACATTGGCTCCACCTCCGGCGTAAGTCCCAAGGGGATACTGAAAAGGGGAACCTTAGTTAATTATTTATTTATTTACACAGACAACTGTGCCAACGCTGCAGGATCCGCACCAGCACCAGCACCATCTGAACTCGAATGCTCCACTGCCGCCGGGTGCCAAGGGCAAGGATCAGACGCTGCTACTAATGCGCCAGAAGATGCATCTGGGCCTCGGTGTCCTCGATCACCATGGAGTGAACTCGGTCGGCGGCAGTGCATCGGCGGGGGCAGAAGCGGTTAATCATGCCTACAATTCCGTCAACAATTCGGTCTCCGGCAGCAGTCTGAGCAGCTTACGGTGCGTTTCTCATACCTCTCAATTAATTAATTAATTAATTCAATAACTAAATAATTGTTCAATTGCAGGGACAACAGCATTAACTCGCCGCTGTACATGTCCCACTCGCACCACAGCCTCTCGCCGTCGCTCAGCAGCTACACCAAGAGCCCCATACCGACGATCGTCGGTCACACGAATAACGTGAGCGGCGGCGGAATGCTGAGCAATGCCTACACCTGCAGTGCACCCTTCGGCCTCAAGGCCAGCCTGGACGTGGCCTCCGCTTCGCCAGCCACATCGAACAGCAGCCAAAGCCATGTGCCCGGCTTAGGCGCCGTCAGCGGTATCAGTGTGATCACCTCAATGGGCAGCAATAGTGTGGCCTCGACGTCGGGCGGCGATGGGCCGCCAACGCCCACCCTAGAGTTGGAAGGCAGCGCGGCGTTGGAGCTGCAGCAGCAGAGCCAGATGGCCGCCGCAGTGGCAGCGGCAGCCGCGGCGGCAGCAGCAGCAGCAGCGAGTGCCCAGCAGCAGGCACAGCAGCGGAAATGTAAGTATTTTTAAAGTTTTATTGAATTTATTATTGATTCACTTTGATAAACTATTGCAGTGGATGGCACCTCGTCGGCCACGCTAAGCTCGCTGCAGAGCTGCGTGGGCTCCTCGGTACAGTCGGCCAATCTGCGCGGCCCTGAGATATCGCCCAAGCTGGCGAAATACTTTCGCGCCGATCTTATTGCGCACGTGACCAACTGGCATGCGGAGGTGCTGGAGCGTCAGGTAAGCTGGAACAACCACCAACTAGCAAGGGAATCCTTGGGTAGTCTGTTATCTAGCCACTAATTGTGCCCTTGTTTTTGGTACTCTTTCGAAGGCGCAGAAGTGTTGCGAGGACACACACCTGTTTGGCGACATTACCTGCACGCGGATCTGTGCGGAACTGAAGTGCGCCCGTAGCCTGGTGCGCAGCACAGAGATCTGTGCCACCCTGCAGGAACAAAAGTGAGTGGAAATTGATTGAAATTGAATATGCTACAAGAATTTACTATAATTGTGATCATTCCTTGCAGAATCATGTATTTGCGCCAGCAGATCCGACGCATTGAGGAGTCGAAGACTCAGAACGCGTTCATGTCGGACGATACTTAGGATCAGGAGCAGGTTAGGCTGCGCGTCCATCGCAAGCTGTCGGTTAGGCTCAAAAAGAGCTACTTCTGGCGCAGCTGATGATGATTGCGATGATGATTGGATTGGTGCATTGTGACAGTCGCCGCCGCTGCAGCCGCCGCATCCTTGGTTGCCTTTGTTTTTGTTCATCCAAATGATGAATGATTTACACAGATGATGATGACGGTGATGATGAGGACGTCTGGCGGTGGCATTAACAAACAGACACACAGACACACAATGACTGAGAAAACGGCGTGCATCCTGCTCCTTACACCTTACACCTGCTGCTTTCTCCTCTGGGCGAGACGCCTCTGTCCCCCGAAAACCGCGTATGAATCACTTGTGTGTGTTCGGATCGAGTCTGAATCTCCCTCACCAAACACATGTATATATATACGTAGTGGCGGTATATATATATATAGAGGACTGTTGAGCGGATGGGCTACTCGGCACAAGACAAATCAGGACGAAACAAACAAGAAAACAAAAGAAACCAAGCTACTCCAACACTACAACATAATTTATAATTAGCCAAGCGTAAATTAAAAGCCAGAATAATCTTAAATAGGCACTGGAGCAGATATAGCAACCATAACTCCGAACAGGAAACTGCAAGAAATGAGAAGTAGAAGCCGACAAACACCTAACAAGAAGCAATATTATGTCTAAAAAACACCTCAGAACGAAAGCGAAGATTAACAACAAATGAAATAGAAACCATTCTAAAGAGGAAACCGCTAAACAAATCGTATGAAACGAAAGGAAACACACATAAAATCAACAACACCAAGTCAACATAGTATACTCAACTGCAATACAGAAAAATGCTAATTACAAATATATACAAATTATACAGATATATATAGATATATATATCTAATTATATATATATAGTATATATACATCAATTAGACTATATGAAAAGATTTGTATATTTACAACCAACAACAAACATCAACAACAACAACTACAACCACAACAACAAGAAGCATGTGTGTACGAACGGAGAATCATGATGATAAAATGATTATTACAAGGACAACAACCAAAATGCGAGTCAAAGTCGAACCGTACCGAAGGCGAGGAACCGGACAACGGAAATGCAACCCGGAAGAGGAGGGCAGTCGACATTTAGCTATAAAAAAACAAAAACACCGCATTAACTATATTTATTTCCATTTCAAACAAACCAAACAAAAAGCGCATACATTTGTATTTAAATGTTTGTTTCTCGTTTTGGTTTTCGCTTTCGTTTTGCTGCTTTTTTTGCCTTGTCGGGAAATTCCTGCTCATTGCCAGGGTATTATGGTTATTATCACACATCATACAAACGTTAACACGCCTCCCATCAGAAAAGGAAATTGCTAAACAAGAAACAACAAATTATAAATAAAAACAAAAACAAAACACACTAAGAAAACACGAAGGGAAAAATCGTAGTTAAACAAACAAAATAAAATTGTATTTATATTAATTTTAGTTTTTGCGAAAGCTTCAAACGGCATCATATTGTGTTTTTAGATTAACCAATTTTTTTATGTACCATCTACAATTACGTCTTATAAGGTATATATATACACACATATATATGCAATATACTACATGTATAATTTATTTGGAAAACGCGAACACTTGTTTGTTATTTAAGCAGGAAACACACAAAACGGAAGGCGGAAGTATCAGTTGAGAGTTATTAAGATCGATAGCGGGGGAAAACCAGAGGGAACTAATACACACACACACACATACACCCACACACACACACACACACGCGTTATGCATGTGTACTTTTGAGTTTTTTTTTTTAATCTTAACTTGTCTAAAAAAAAACATCAAACAAAACATAAAAATTAAAAATAGAGCGCTGCGAATTACGACGCAGCTGCGAAACAAAAAGAAAGCAAACAACAGTTTAATAATGATAATGCTAATAACTATTGTAGATATATACATATAAATAATATATATAATAAATATATTAGCTAAGCGTCGAAACAAAAAAACAAAAAACAAACAAAAACAACCAACCGAAAAATAGAAACTTTTATTATGAATTAATTAAAAAATACAACAACAAAACTATGGTTTTTTAATGGCAAAATTGGGGAATGCATAAATTATATTAAATCTATGATTTTCTTTAGTTCTAAAAAATGGGAAAAAGGTATTTTATAGTTGTGATTTTTATTTGAAATTTTTATATTGCGGAGTCGTTTGTGGAGTCGTTTCCGACCCTATAAATCATATATATTTTTGATCAGTATTAACAGCCGAGTCGACCTAGTTATGTTTGGACAAAAAAAAATCTACTAAATTTTTTCGAAATTTTATAAGGGGTTGCATGGTCAAAATTCTCAAAAAACTAAAAAATAAATTTTAAATTTGTATAATTTTCATGTTTTAAAATTAAGTATGCTGATTTGTTAACCTTTAAAAAAGGAGCATAGAAAAGCTTTCCGATTTGAATTTAATGAATTTTTGGGATAGTTATTATATTTGAAAAACTTATATTTTTTAGTCATTTTTTTAAATATATTTTTTCTCAATATAGTTATATCCTTGCAAGGCTTTATAATTTTAGTTGGAAGCTTGCAACACCCTGAAGAAGTCATTTCCGACCCCATAAAGCATATATATGCCTAATCAGCATCAACAACCGAGTTTATCTAGCCATGTGTGATGGAAACACATTTTTATAATTTTTTCTACATTTTAAAAGGGGCTATCAAAATTTCACAAAACTAATTTAACTTTTTTCAAATTACAATTTTATTACTTACAAACTATTATTCTTTTTTTTATTTATATTAATTAATAGTTACCATAGCTTACATTTATTTCTAACCAAATCCAAGGCAATAGTTTACAAAATGTTTCAAAATTTTAAATTTAAATTTAAAGTAAATAACGGTTAGTTTCTCACAAAGCTTTTGCTGTGTTTCTCTTCCATTTGGCGTTTTGCCGGCGCCGGCTTTCTCTATTAGAGAAAGAGCGAGATTTTGTGCAGAGAAAGCTCCGCGGTGCGTGGAGGAGCTTCCGAGAAACCCAACAGACAAATTCTTTGCAGCTCGGCGAATTCGCCGGAGTGAACCCGAAAATGAGCTCGGAAGGGCGGCAGGGGGGCAGGGGGAGGGGAAAACCCGACTGGCTGCGCCTGTGTGCGAGCGCATATCTGTGTGTTGTTATCCTTGTTTTCTTTTTTTTTTTTTCTTGGCACTTTTCCTGGCATCTCTCCGCAGGACGACGAGAAAAGCCAACAAGTAGCAGTTCAGCATTCGAAGCGTTCGATTGCCAGGACAGAGCGTAGCGGCGAAAGCGCGGTTTTGGCTTCAAAAAAGCCGAATAATTCAAAGCGGTTAAGTTTTAACGGGTTAATAAATTGAACTCAATGGTTTTCGTATTTTTATTTACATTTTTTTGGCATGTGTTAAACTGAACATACAGAAAACCAAGCCATATTGAGGTGGCAAAGAAACGAACTTTAAAACTGCCAGAACAGAAGAGAAGGAAACATCTGAAATAAAAAGAAAGTGAGTAGAAAAGTTAAGATAATTAATAAGTTATTAAATAGATACAAGTCAAATTATATTGTTGAAATAATAATAGTTTAAAAGTGTGTCTAAAAATTGTTAAAATTTACAGTTTCTTATGGAACTGTTTGAGATCAAACGCAGGTAGAAGTTTATGTTTTAATACATTCAAAAATAGTTATTATTTAATAACAAATAGAATCGATTAAAGAGCTAAATAAATAAAAACAAATATAAAAATGTGAATAATAGTAAATAAATATATATATATAAATATAAATATAAAGAAATGGTATATCAAGAAATAAGAGATATAGAACACTAAACTAAAGCTAATTAAGACACAAGTTAAAAACTATTTTTTTGAGGAATGCTACCAAAAACACGTTGATACAAATATAATATTGGAATAATTTTTTTATTTTAATTTCCTTAAAAATAAGGATTACATTGTTTACCTCCATAAATAAATAACAATAAATATAGCAATATGTTGGTTTTGTTTGATAAAAGAGTCTAATCTTTGACGTTAAGATCAAAAATAAAATCGATAAAATCGATTTCAAGATCGAAACTTATACAGTTTTCAATAGTTAATTTTAAGCTAAGAGCAAACGTGGGAAAAGAGATAAATAAATAAGAAAATTATATTGTGTTTCTAATGAGATTGTATTTCTTGTTTGTGATAAGTGGGATTTACACATTTACGATATTTATCAATAAAATTATAAATTTTTAAATCCATTTTTGAATTTTAAAAAATAAATAATGCAATACTTTACATACTAGAACGTATATTGTTATTCACTAAATTAAATAACTAAAATTAATACTTAAATTTCTCTTTTTGAAAGCAGCCTTGAAGCAATTTTTAAATCGAGCTACTTTCTGCACAGCTTTATGTTTTCAAAAAAAAACTGTAATTTTTGGCTCTAAAAATATTTGGTCTTTTTTGGAAAATTGTGGAATGCTTTTAAAGCGGAAATACCGAGGTTGGGATTAAATGGTTTGGCCAAAAGAGTTGGGATAGTGCTGGAAGATGCATTGTGCGCGCAATGGAATGCCAAGAGTCGTGAGTCAAGCGCCATAAATTTGACGCCGCCATGTCCTTTTGGCATCCAGCAGCAAACAAAATGCGTCGATGGTCGCCAAAGTGGGTGGGGAAGCGTGGGGAAGGATCCTTCGATGGGGAGAAATCGAGAGAGAGAGAGAGGGGATGGGAACGAAATTATATAGGGGGTGAAATTGCAGGGGCGACGGCTCCAAGCTGATGCGGTCATTTAAGTGCCAGCAAGAGAAATGTGCAGCAAACAAAACTAATAATATTATTTTCATTATTAATCTTGAGCTATTATTTGTCTGCTTGGGGGGGTCCTCAGCTGAGGGTCCTTCTGATAATCTTTAATGTTTTCTTTTTAGTTTTTCCCCCCAAAAAAGTCAACTGCTGAGTTGTTATGAAAAGAAAGCCAAGGTTGGGTTTTAATATTAATATTTTAAATAAACATAGAAAGGGGTTGCATTAGCCAAGGTTGGGTTTTAATAAATATTTTAAATAAACATAGAAAGGGGTTGCATTATTGACATTTCAAGATATTTAATACTTTATCTAAATATATATATATATTTATATATATGTATCTGCATATGAGCGGGTTATTTAATGTTTATAAATTTAGGTCACATACAGATTGTTTTGGTTAAAAAAGCCAAGTGTTACTGATTATAGTACAGTCAGCTTTTTAGGAAACCATCGTTACTGATTGGAAATCCAGATTTAAGCGGGGCTTAAACCTCATAAAATGTCACAGAATACCGACTTGGTCACTTTTTGGAATAATATGATATGATATGATATGATATTATATAATATATGAGTAATTTTAAAATTATAAGTGAGATATCGAACTGTGAATTAGGTGATATTAGTAACTAAGTGGTATTGATAGGAGTTACGCATTAAATGAAATTTAAGAGGTAAAAGTCTATTGATAATTTAATTAAATATTTATGTATAATATTTCTAATATTTATTTACATAAATAAGATAACTAAATAAGAGATTATAATATATCACAGTCAATAAATCAATTGTAGGTGTTAAAAACCCCTTTAAAGTCCCCTTTAAATATTATTAATTTTTTATATACTTTGTTTATATATTATTTATTTAATTTTTATTATTTATTTTCCCCTGATTCCCTTTCCAATTTCTTTGGATTTCAATTTAGCACGACATCAATTAGAGGCCTTAGCCCGGCTTTTACCACAAGAGTGGCGGAGGCGTCGACCGCAGTTTCTAATTGGTTAAATCAAGTTTCGCCTTTGACCTTGCCTCTTTCTTGGCCAAAACAAAAAAATGGGAAAGGGAATGGAAAATGGGAAGTGGAAAATGGGCTATGGGGAACTTCTATTCAAATTATGTGCATGTATTTCATTTTCATTTTCATTTGTGACTTTTTGGCGTTTGTTCTGTTGATTTACATAGATTCTGGCTTAGCCGGATTCCTCTTTATGGCCAAAACAGTTGGCAGTTGGCATTGCGGTCAAAATATTGGCTCTGGCCGGCGGGGAAGGCGGAGTGGGAGGGGGATGGTGTACTCTGGTGTCGTGCCCGACAAACATTTTGCGTTTCGTTTTCATTTTTATTATTTTGATGTTGTTCTTATTGTTCTTGTTTGGGCAACTGCACTCAATTTTATAGCCTCTCGCATTTTATTTAGTTGCCTACAAATATTTCTTTTTGTTTTTTTCTTTTTTTTTATTTTGTGTCGTGGAAATGGAGGGAAACTTTCGATGGCTCCCTGACTGGGAATTTCCCTGTTATAATTTCATTTGCCGGCCCCTGACTCTGCCTACATTTACATTTTTATTTCCTCCCGGACGCCGCACTCACACAAAAAAAGAGGAGGAAAATCTGAGAGAAGAAATGATTTTCAACTTGTTTTATGACTTTGGGATAATGTTGATGTCTGATTTAAATGTGGAAAGCAACAGGGGCTCTGCACTTAAGACTAGAAAAGCCAGGCATTGCATTTGTCATCTCAATTTTCCATTTTCCCCCAAAAAAATATTAAGAAAATCCAAAGGGGAGTGTGTAAACTAAAGTCAAGTCAAGTGCTTTTCCCCCTCAGCTCTCCTCCATTTCTCACGTGTGTTTTATTAGGGTTTAGCCCGACTTTTTGCACTCTCCCTTCTAAGGGAAAAAAAGGAACACGAAACACCGAAAACTGGTCAGAAAAATCAAAAGAAATGTCCCTGAAATCGTAAACATTTGGCTCTGATTTTCCTTCCTTTTCGATGTGTGACTTTTCTTTATAGTCGCTCGTCGGGGGTTTGCCACACAGATGTTGCTTGGGATTGAAAAAGAAGAAGGTAAAAAAACAAAGCTAGTAAGCTGGAATCAAGTGTGGGATAAGTGGGATTAACTGTTTATGATGACGGCTGTGTATACCCTTTCTATTAAGGCAGGAAGGCATCTCTAGTACACTAACTTATCTAGGTAGCTTTGGGTTTATTTTTTAAATATATTAAAAGCTCTTTAGCAATTTATAAGTTATAATATAATATCTATAAATATACAGGTTTATAGTGTATCGGAATATATATATTTATAATTAATAATAATATTTATTATTAATCACATGGTATAATATTTTTATATATATCAAAGAATAGCTAATTGAAAGGGTAAACAAATTTCTGATTGCTGCAGGTACCTGTTTTTTATTCATTTATGAATATTTATGTATTTATTTATTTATTTATTTATTTATTTGTTCAGGCAATGGTTTCATACTTAACTGGCATAAAATGGCAAACTATATAAAAACAATATAAATAATAGAAGCATAAGAAAGGCATTATCCGAAGCTGTCACAAAAGACACTAAGGGTTTTAGGTCCTTTTAAAACGGTGTCTAAAAGTATGCAATGAAAGGTTTCAGGATTACAAATATAATGTAAATTTGTTTAAATTCAAAAGCAGTTTGGAAATAAATATACTTGATTAATGTATACTTTTATGTTAAATGAATAAAGATCGTTAAATAAAAGTGTATACAAATTTGTTTAGTTATTATTTATGCCATGTACACTTTTTAAGCATAGTTTTTTAAAGCCTATGGTTTTTTTTATAAATTTAAATAAAGCAAATTAAGGAATTTCTTATAAACTAGTAACAATATTTTATTACCTTTACAATAGTTCATTTGATATAAATTTATTTAAGTTTTATTTCCAAGCCTTTCTTATTAATTTACCTTAAAATAGGCTCCCTTAAGTTAGTTTTGCTTCAAGAATACGATTTTCTTTTCAATTTTCTCCATATACGATGCCTTTTTTTCTGCCTTCATATCAACTCAAATACAAACCCAAATCCTATTTTGAAGACTTCTCTGGGGATTCTACGTGCTCACCTCATATCGATTACTAATCCCTCGATAATGGCTTTGCCTCAAACACAGTTTTCCACAGACGTGAAGTCGTCGGCAGCCTGTTTTTCTTTTATCTAAGATTGGAAAATTGTTTTTTTTTTTGTTCTTATTCTTATTTTTTTTTTTTGGTTTTGTTTTGTTTCGTTCTGCTGATTATATCTGATTGTTGTTAGTCCTGGGCTGCTTCTTCAGCGTTTCCCACACACAATCCCCCTTGTGATGTTTCGCATGTCATTGTCGTAAGTTGGCATATGTCACCAAGGTGTTATGCGCACAGATATATATATATATATATATGTAGTATATATATATTTTTCTGGCTTTTTGCAGCAGCAGCAACTTTTTTAAACAACAAACAGAAAAAAAAGGAAAATATAACCAGACACACATACTTTTAAAGTGAAAGCTTTATGTGTGCGAAAAGTCAACTCGGAACATTTGTGTTTCTTTATTTAATGCACTCACTCTCGGAGGGGGGTCCACCTTTTACCTTACAAAATCGGGAAAAGGGATCAACAAATGCCAAACAATCGTTTGGGTTTTTAATATTACAGCTGCACTATTAGAAATGAATTTGAAATATTCATTAAAAAAGGATTTAGTTTGAAAAAAATAATAAATAATATCGTATTCTGTTTAAAAATTAAAAGAAACTAATTGTTTAAATTTAATAATTTATATTTCCCTTACGATTTAAATTTTAAATTGAATTTCCATCCCTTTAAACTTTGTTTTTGTCACATTCCTGGCTGAAATTTACAAAGGATTTGGAGGTTCGTGTGGCTGGGAAAAAACACTTTATGCGCCAGGCCAGGGCCATTACGCGCTTTTACCTCCGCTTCCGCTCGCCTGTTTCCCTGTTGAGAGTAAATTTATGTTAATAACAAAATCAGAAAATCCTTAAATTGTCATTAGCTAAGCCTTTTTGGGGGAAAGTCCGCGGAGATTGTGTCCCAGCTTACATTTATTCCTGGCTTTCTCATCCTTTTTTGGTTTTTTGGCGAAATATTTCCCGCGCCCTTGGCTTTTGGCCCCGTCGCCTTTTAATGGCGTTTGTGTTGGGTTGTTGGGTTGAGGGATTTGCTGTCGACATGGTCCAAAGTGCCAAAAACGCACAGAGCGAATGCTTTTAGCCTGGTCAGGACTAATTCCCCTGTATTTTTATTTTCCTTCTGTCGCTCTCTGTGTGTCTCTCTCTGCTGGAAATGTTGCAAATTCGTTGAAATTTGCATTCACACACTTTTCAGGGACGGTTTTCCTGATGAGATTTACAGGCAGGACCTCAGAGTTTGATTTATTCTCCTTCTTGCTGCTTTGTTTTCCTTAAATCACAAACGTATTTTCCCTGCTAGATATCCTTTGTGCCTAGTTGAGGGCGGCCACTGAGGGTGTTGCCTACTTATGGGGGCCGGAAGCAGTTTTACGCTCCTTTTCGCTTTTATCTTTCGCTTCCTTTGATGCATTTGTTTACGGCTGTTATCGGCTGTTATTTTCCTGTTACTGTGCATTTCCGTTTCCGGCTTGTAGCTACAAACTCCTGTTCTCAACCGGGGCCCTAACTTGCCGCTCCCCAGATGGGCTTCCCGACAAATTATGTGTCAATAAAGTAACGTGTGTCCATGTGTGTGTGTGTGTGTGTGTGAGCCGCTCAATTCTTGCCAATAAAATCCATCTTAACTTTTATGGCCCAAGGGGGCGGCGCCCTCTCCTGACAGCCTATGCTTGCAGTGAAAGAAAATGTTAGCAAAGTTCCTGGGATTAATCTTTTAATTTAATTATTAAATACATATTTAGCTTTTAAAATATTTATTTAAAATATTTTCTATATTAAAAACTCAATTTATTTTGAATTTGTGTCTAATTTTTCTCCATGTGCATCAGCTTATGGACAGCATCAGGCATTGAGCCGGGCCTTTAAAGCTTTGCATCCTTGAGCCCTTGTCAAATGTCATGTGTGTGTGTCCTGTGTCCCGTGTCCTGTGTCCGGGTGTCCTCTGTTCCGTGTCCTGTGCGAGTAAGCTTATCGCCAATTGGTGTCTCCAAATTGCAGCTAAACTTGTTCGCACCGAGTGCCCAGGATATCCTTGGCATTAAAATAACAATGGCAGTTGCATGCGACAGCCGGAAATCCGGTTGAAAAAATTGCCAAGAAAATGCTAACGCAGTTTAATTACAGCATCAAATGCAGCTTCCCTTTTGGGATATATAGAAAATTTATTTGTTTAATTAAATAAATAGAAATATAAAGTTGCTTACAACTTTAGAAAATTAATTAATTGTTAAAGCTTTCTTTAAATACTTTTTAAAAACCTGAAAACTGCTCTATGCCATATGTGTTTCTGGGAAAATATAAAAAAGTTGAAAATAAAATGTGACAAATCCAAGTGTTTGCTGTACTGGAAATTCCGAGCACGTTCCGAGCACGTTTTGGCGTGGGTGAAAAGTTAAACTCGGACATTACATTTAATGGATAGACCGCAAGGCAATGACGACAATGACAACAAACTTGTCTCCATCCTGCGCAGGACGAGGGTAGTGATGCCCACGGAAAACTGACTACAAATTAAGTTATTTTCGTTAAATATATACTTTATTTCGGGAAAAGAAATGATATTTATAGGCATTGGAATTGAAAACTTTAACCTTTATCTGAGCATCATGGCGTATAAGTGATTTTCTTTATAACAATCTATATTACGTATACGTTGTTTGTATTATATGTTTTTTACATTTAATTGTTACATTTAGATTTTGCGTGGCATGTACGATATTTTCTTTGTAATGTTTTCCTTTTTTATTATATTATTTAAACTAATTCGTTTAAGGTTTTTAACAATTAAATTTTGTATGCCCTTTTATTTGTTTATTTGAATGCATATAATGTTTCAAATAGCTCAAATTTTAATATTATTTAATTAATTTATTTAATTTAAATACATATTTCTCATAGCCCAAGTCGGCATATCTGTTTGAGGCGCAACAGGATGCGAAAAGGAGCAAAACAAAAGTATCCTTCAAGTGGTCATCAGCTGAATTGTTTTTCTTTATTCACTCTTTTCCGCTGGACTCGTTGTTCCTTGTTGTTCCTGCCCAGCTTGTTGTTCTATTTGCACTGAATTAATTGACCAAGTTTTGCTTTGAAACTTTGCTCCGTTTCGTCCTGGCCCTAGAAACGGCCAGTGGGGGGGAGGGGTGCAGAGACGACGCCAGGATAATGGCTTGAGAGGAGACAATTCAATTTATCAGCTTTGAGGCGATTCTCTAATGACGTTTTATAAGTGAGACTCGTGACGAGTGTGTTTTGTGTGGCTTCAATGCATCCTTCGAGTGTTTTTAAGATGTTTTTCAGTGCAATTTTTTATGTATATCATCACTAATATATAAATAATAAATATTACTTACAAATATTTTTTAATAATTTTAGTCAGCAAAAAAGTGGTAAACAAAGAGATTTCTTGACTGAACACTAAAACATGTGTTGCCTCTTTATTTATGTAAATATATTTCTTAAATAATATATTCATAATAAGCATATATTTTTATAGCAGTTTACCCAAATTTCTCCATTAGAAGTATGTTATTTAGCTTTGCCATTAAAGTTTCTTCTACGATAAACGATTGCATCTCATGGCTTTCAACGTCGCAGCACTAAACAACAATATCATGAATATTTATCCTTGGGCATAATTATCTACTACGCACCTCTCTCTTACACACACACATATACACAGCCTAAAGAATAACATTTCCCAGGACGACGAAGGAGCCGGAGGGGGCAGAGACGGGCCTGGGTCGAGCACTTAGTTAGGGCGAAAAGTGCCCCATTGTTTTGCCCACAACATTCATTCCATTGATGCACAGAAAACAAATTCAAGGTACTAAGATTGCATTTCACATTTGTAAGAATTTCAAAAGTCACAAGAAGTGAGTCAAGATGGACTCGCTTCTTAAATAAACTCTATGAATTGAATTCAATAATGAAATATTATATTTCCAAGACTTAGTCAGAGATTTCTCACAGTGCCTGCGTGTATGGGTGGGTGTGTGTGGTGTGTTTTAGCTTAAATTGCTTGGAATTTATGCATCCTGTCTGGGGAAAAATCCCACAAAGAAGAGCACGGCTCCTAGAGAGAGAGAGAGAGAGAGCGGGAAGATGGCGAACTTGCGACAGATTCTCCAAGGGTTATCTTCAGGCGTCATAAGTTGAGCTCATTAGAAAACCGTTAAGAAACAACAACGGCCCGAGCCCAAGCACCTTTTAAAGCAAAAAAAAAAGCAAAGAAATTGCAAAAAACACCGTCAAAGGGCAAAAAGACAGCGGGAGAAAAGCCTTAAGAATTTGTTTATTAATGTCCCAACTAATTGCAAGGAGCGAGTAAATAGAGAACAGCAAATAGAGAAATAAATAAGGCAAGTAGAGCGAAATCTAAGGAGAGCAGGATTTTATTTATAATTAAAGAAAAGCTTGAAAGATTTCTAACCTCATTTGCAAGTATATTTATCTTATTATTATTATTTTATTTGTGGTTGATTTAAAACTTGAGCAGGTTTTTTGCCAAGTTCTAGAAGCGATAAATAATTCGCCTATCGATACTTATCGAAACAACCTAGCTATCGAAACCCTACTTATATATATATATATTAATATATTCCTACCTTTGATATATATATCTTCGAAATCCTACTTATATACATTAATATTTTTCTACCTTAGCTAGATATATATATATCCTGTTACATATATTTAAACATAAACTTAGTTATCGATGAATTTGCTTAAACAAAATCGATAAAACTAATTTTCAAAACTTAAGTAAGTTAATGAACTATTTTCCTCTATTGAGGAGGTATTTCGTTTACAACTTCTCTCTCAAAGCACTCCTTCGGAAGGAGCCTGGAGAAGCACTTTACTTTCATGGCCAATGGGGAATTACAAGGCGTCCAAATGAGCGCGATTTTTATGGCCTAATGAACTTAAGCGGCTTAACTGCGTCCGTTCCGCTCCCCGCGATAATGCAGGGCACATGACTTCCCTAATTGAGTGGCAGGCCCCGAGGACAGCGGCGGTGTTAATGCAACATCGCGCCTAATTAAATTAAATTAAATTCGGGCTGTCTGTTCCAGTCATAAATAAATATAATTTAATTAATTGCGTCCAGCCATCAACACAGGGTGACATGTTTAATGTGTGCCTTTACAGCAGTAAGTTTTATAAATTTATTTGAAGCCGGCAATTAATAAATAATGCTTTTACGGGCTAAGGGTAGCCTTGATACCCTGTAAAAGGTGTTATAGGGATTTTCTAAAAACCAAATTAAGTTACTTTGAGGCCTTGAACAAATACCTAATTTAATTTTATAGAATCTTAAAACATTTAAGATCTAGAAGTAAATATTTATAAATTTAAGTATACTTCGATTTTTATTATTAGTAAAATATGATACTTGTTGTATGTTTTTAAATTAATTAATACCGAATTCTTTGAAAAAGATATATTCATCTTCATTATTGATATATCGAAATATTTAATATATCGTTTTTTTTTTAATTATAAAAACATGTGATCTATACCGATTTTTAACGATACATAGTTCATGTTCGATCCATCAATATATGTGATTTAGATTTTTTCGATATCATAGTTCTCATTAAAAATTGATCTTTTTGACATGTTTATATTATTTTCAAATGTCTTTATATTTAATTTATTAATTTCAAATGTCTTTATATTTAATTTATCGATATTTCCGATATACCAACTCAAAAGTCGTGCATATCCGATTCAACCCCGCATCAGCATTGATCGATCTTTTGTCTTTTGTCGCTGCCGTGAGAACTGTCAAACGTTTGATTTGTTATTCAGCAAGCGGCAACAGTGAATGTTTTGACATTCATCACTGACAAGCGATATATATTTCATACATTTCACTGCCTTTAAATCATATGGATGCTGGTGGAAAATTCTTTATGGTTTTTTGAAAACTCGAGCTTAGCTGCTTGCCGCATTATTTATGTTAAATATGCTGCGAGTTTTCCCCATAAATTGCAAACACACAATCTCTGGCCAGAGTCTGGTATCGATGCCAGAATGTTTACCAAAGCCATTGGGCTTAACCGGCTGAGCTTAATTGGTTTGGCACTTCCGATTAATTAATGGACGGGATAAACTGCGATGAAAGTCGAGTTGGATAATTACAACAGTTTCTGATAGATTGTGGCTCATTTTTATTGAGATTTAATAAGAATTTAAGACAAATTTATTTCAATTTAAGAGCTTAAAAGGGTAAGTTCTATTTTATTTTATTTTATTTATTTTTATAACATTATAAATTGAACCATACAATTTTAATTGTCGATTAAGCTTCTCTTTTTCATTTTTATTTCAAAACTTTTCTTTGTGGCCGGAACAGTTTAGATTTGCGCTGTTCAAATTCCCTCATCAATAATACATAAATAAAAAATATATACGAATCGGGTCCATGGTACTACATGAAGAGCATCCGGCCAAAAATGTGGCATTTGTATTTAATCGACTTGACTGGCGGCGAAATTGATAGTTTTTGGCCACTCAATTATGCAATTTTCCAACAATGGCATCAATTTTCGGGAACCACAGCACAATGGGGCAGAACCACCGAACCACACACCACACACACCCACCACAGACCGTTTAATGCAACTGCCACGGCACAAAAACAAGGCAATGAAACAAACTTTTTATGCATGCGCTTGAAAGGATCAAGGATAAAGGATACCAACGAGCCAAAGCCAAAAATATTGTTTGGAAAACTTTAAATCCTATAAAAAAATATACTGTTAATCAAGATTATTTTAATATGAAGTGATATATAATACATAATTTTTTAGTTTAGTTTTCCCTTTAGCCTTTGCCAAGATTTTAACTGTTAAAGTGACAAGTCCTGAATGTTACTTCTTCCAAAAATTAGGTCACTTTTGCATCCCAATTTTCATTGCAATCTGAGTTCGAAGCGAAGATTGGCTGGGCGAGGGGGAAGCAGGGGGTGGAAAAGGGAGTGAAATGGTTGAAAAGCGGGAAAAGTTCGTGGCAATTGGGCGCCATTGTTGACATTTTGGCGATTGCCTCAGCACTCTTCTCTCGCCGGATGGAAACATTTTGCTTTGCTCACATTTTTCTGTTTGTTTTTGAGAATCGCTTTTCTGGCGAACATCAGAAAAAGTCAGCTAGCTCTATATCCATAATTCTATTAGTTGCCAGTTGTATCATCCTTTTAGATGTACTATTTTCATAGTTAACATTTAACATTTACCATCTTACTATTTTATTAGATTTTCACAACAAGATTTAGGATACTAAAGACCAATTTGTGAACACGACAAATGATCGATCAAAAAGCAAAGTAGAGAGTCAATAAAAGTACACACTTTAAGGTTAATTTTGAGTTCTCGAAATGGCAGCTAATGTTCCGCTTCTGACCATGAATAATTACTGCAAAGATGCAAGGATACAAAGATACACGACAAGTTTCTATCTCAAGATGGCGCGGCAGCTGCTGTTACTTTGTTTGCCGAGGGAGTTGTGTGCACCAAGGACGAGGTCACGAACATATATACGGAGTGGAGTTTACATTTCGCGGCGCGACAAGTTGCGGAACCCAAAAATGAGCAAACAGCCGGAGGAGGACTCCGAGACATGCGGGAGTTGACGCAGGCCAATGGAAATTAACTTACCCACGTGGGCGATACAGTACATATATCGTATATCGTGGGGCGACCCTGACATCAGCATGTATATCTTCACATACCATATATCCGTATGGTAACTCTGGCAGATTCCCTCCTACCTTGGCAATTCCATTAAGTAAGGGGAAAACTTTTTATACCTGCCGCTCCTGCTTCTGCTTCTTCCGCAATTTCCCTGCCGAATGTCAAGCAATTTCATGAGCCACGCACTTTTTTCATCCTTTGAACTAGACCCCGAAAAAAGGACACAAGTCGCGAAAGTTTCGCCTGCAAAAAGAGTAAGAAAAAAGGGCAATAAAAAAAGGTTGAAATAACGCAATTATTGGTTGCACCTGATGATGATGATGGAAAAGTTTTTTGGCCATCAACTTCCGCCTTTGATTAACACTTTTTGGGTTCGGCCAACCAAGGGTCAGACGGAAGGATAACAGCCCACAGAAAACTGTAAACAAATCTCAAAGGAAAGTCAGTCGAAAGTTCTTGAAGTGAACTTAATTAAGGCAACAATTACGAAAATGTAACCATTATATTCATTGGATATCATTGGACATGAAGCAAACGAGGTTTTAAATATACTTTTTAACAAACTTAGTTGGTGAACTTGTCTTAAATTTTATATTTAGAAACAAAAGAGGAAAGCAATTCAATTTGCTAAAATATATATTTACCTTTCAGGCTGACATTAAACTAACAATGAAAAAGCAAAGCTTGTTCTAATTTATTTTATTTTTTAGTTAAAAAATTACTTTCAAGCTGGCATAAAAATAACAATGAAATTTATTTTATGGGTATATATTGAAGCCCAAATTGGGCTTGTATATATTTATTTTTTAACAACACACACGCGCATAAATTCAGCTTATGTAGGATAGTGTTTCGTTGCTCTTCTCTTTGAATAATATTTATGATTATTATTATGTGCTTTCTACCTCTCGGCTCTGAAAGGGGAAGCCAGTAAGTTGTCTCTCGGCCCCTCTGCTATTTCAATTAATTTTTGTTTCGCACATTGTTGATGATGTTTGCCGAGGGAAAATTGAAAAGAAAACTCTCCCCAGCGAAGGCAGTCACGGCTGTAAAGTGGTTGCAAAAATATCAATGGGGGTCCCGGGGTCTCCCCATAAAGCACCGTGAAATAAGGCAGTTATTGGGGGCAAGGAAGCTGCTGCTGCCAGGTGAAAATTATAAACCTGAAACTGCAGCAGCTTTAAGTTGTAGCAAACTAATGAAATATTCAAAGCTTTAACTTACCGGCAGTGGCAATAAATAACAATTATCTCGGCTCTCAATTTATAAAATCTGATTAAGTTGCAGTTAGGTTCAAGACTTTAGAGAGTCCTTCCTGCTTCCTGCTGAAACAAAGGACTCCCAACGGATTGTTCTCAGCTTTGCCCAGTCATTGTTTAATAGCTTCACGCCAACCCGCGGCCTGGTCTCCATTTGTCAATCATTTCCAGGCAATCCATTCGCGGGAGAATGCACTGAACTGCAAGTTGTAGTTGAGATAAAAGTTTAAAGTTCTAAACAATTTATAGATATATTTTTCACACTCGAAAGTGCCACAAAAATCCCCCTAAAATGCTGTGCATGTTTCTCGCAGTGCAGCTGTGCATGGAATCGGATTGTCTTCTCAGCTCGAGTCTCTGTGTGTGCTTCACTCCATTCCTAATTGTCGGTGTCTGGATCCTTGCTTCTTGGCAGCTAGCAGCAGCAGCAGTCTGTAGTTGCCGCAGGATGCGTTTACCTCTCCCCCCTGGCACTTCCGCTGGCAGGCAGCCAGAGCAAGGACCCGCCAGGATTCGCCAAGGTAGCGCAACTCAGCCAGCATTTACAATAAATAAATATAAATAATGAAATACAAAGTCATTTTGCGCCACCATGACAATGACAACTCCAAGCGACCATATTCCACACTCCGATCCCATTCCCATTACCATTCTGATGGCCATCGCATGCTTATGAGACCGACAGATACGCCTCCATACTATCCGTATCCGTGTATCTGTATCTGTAGCTGTAGCTGTATCTGTATCTGTATCTGTAGCTGAGTATCTCAGCGTGTGCGGCTGAAATATCTGCGGCTGTTTATTATCTAGACAATGATTACGAAGACACACGCAGGATGCCAGCCCCTTCCACGCATACACATATACATGTTCGGATGTGTGTAAGGCGGGGAATACCGAGAAGCCACAGGCGAGGGAGCGAGGGAGGGAGGGAGGGAGGAAGGTGGGGTGACTGTCACCGCTACGGTTCGCCCGCAGTCACTGTGAATTTGCCAAGTGATTGACTTGAGACTTGAGGTCTATGAGAAGCTATTAAAAGCTTAAAAACCTTTGGGAAGGCGCCAAAAAGTTGGCTGTGAAATAAACAAGGAAGAAATAATATTATGCCCGAAGTATAGTCTTTTGGGAAGCAACTCAAACGATTTTATAACGTTAACAATGTATAAGTTTAATTTTAAGATGAATTAAGTTACAAATTAAAAGTATAGAACAAAAATAAGAACTAATGTCATCTTAGCTGTAAATATAAAAATAACATATTTTTATATGTGAATCATAAAGTATTGCCTATTTTTAGGCAATCAACTCAAGTGATTTTAAATCTCGAAAATATTTCTAATGAATTTGGAAATAAAATAAATAATTAAATACAAGTTTTTTAAAAGAAATAAACCAAAAATCTGCATAATATGCCTAATATTTATTAATTTGTAACTTTATAAACGAAATGATCACATAAAGCTTGGAAATATTGTAAATATTTTCATTTTTATAACGAAATCATGTACAAATCTTGCAAATAACTATACTTGGGTATACAATAACTGAAATACGAAAGTATATCTTTGAGTTCGAAGCAATCAACATTCACAAACACAAAATCCGAAACAGCTGGAAACGGAAATGATGAAAGCCCAAAGTGGAAAACTATAAGCCAAGCCGAAAGAGGACCGTGAATGATGGCAAGGACAGTGATCGAATTAGGCGCGAATGTGGAAGCTGCGTGAGCGAATCCTGATTGCTGCCACCGAAATTCTCGATGCCACTCACAGATATTCCATAGCCCATTGCCGGAATCCTCGCAGTTCGCAGTTGCTCCTCGGTATCCTCGGTATCCTTCCTCCGCATTCCCCAATGGAGACACTAAGCGAAATGCCGAATGGAGCCATACGCATTCGGAACACGCACACTTATACCGATGCAAATGCTGCGAATAATAGACACTTGGCCACAATGACAACGGCAGGAGGCACCTCAAAGGACATCAGCCACAAGGGGACATCAGCCAGTCGAAGGCAGAGCAAGAAAAAGTGCGACAAGATTGGGTAAAGATTTCTTGAAAAAGAAATATATATTGTTTTCGAAGGATATTTCTTTAAATGTTTTTGAACATGAAAACTCTATATTTGTAGAAAGGATTTTAGAAATGTTCCTGACAGGAATTGAATTTTATTATATTTCTCACAGTGCACAAACTATGTATTTATGTCTTAAATGGCAGGGACACACATCTTGGCTTACGATTGCCGGTTAAACCATTTGACTGCCGAAATCAGAGCCGCCACAGAAGCCCAAAAGAGATCCCTCAGTCAAAGGACATACCATTCGTCTCGTGTAGTATATGGGATGGCAAAGCCCTTTAAACGGGATCTCCGGGGGGATTTTTCGCAGAATTCAGCCCCCACAACCGTCACTTATGCAAAAACACATTTGCCGGTGGCCGGAAAACTGCAGAACGGCCTCAAATATGCAACGAATTTTTCTGTTGTTTGACAGCGGCAACAATTGCAACTTGATTGGCCAACACGAAACCACCCGCCTTTCGCCTTTCGCCTTCCGCCCCTCCCACGCCGCGGGCTGAAAGGGCCGTGAAAATGCGCCCAAAGAAAATAGTGAAAACCATTGCGGGAAAATAGTGAAAAACTGTGCAAAAGTGTGCCAGCAAATGGGGAAACGCTCCATGCATATGCAATTGCATTGCTTCTCTGGCTGATTGTGTGTGGCTGTGTTGTCTTTTATTTAGTACGGTCACACTTGATTTGTTTGGCCCCAGGATATGCGTGCCATTTGTGTGCATATGCCAAACGATAATTTATCGATAAATGTAGATATTTTGGTATTGCTATTTAAATATTTACAGCTAAGCTAAATAATGCAATTAAACTAGTATTACTCAATGTTTATTAAACTTAAATGCGTGCCATTTGTGTGCATATGCCAGCGATAACTTATCGATAAATGTAGATATTTTGGGTTCCGAGGGTTCATTTGATGGCCAAGAAGTCTGGGATTGCTTTATTTAAATATTTACAGCTTAGCTAAATAATGCAGTTGAACTAGTATTACTCAATATTTTTTAAACTTGAATGCGTGCCATTTGTGTGCATAATAACAACGATAATTTATCGATAAATGTAGAAATTTCGTTCTCCATGGATTCATTGTGATGGGATAGCCTGGGATGGTTTTAAAGCAAACTTATTGATTCTTTTTCAAATATTTACAGCTTGGCAAGATAATGTTACCAAACTAGTATTACTTAATGTTTTTTAAACTTGATTAAAAACATCATAAATTATTGTACGAATATTTGGTAAAAGAAATTTTATTTCAAGTTAAAAACCAAAGTTAGTCAAGACGTTAACAATTGTATCGCAGACATTCTTTTACACGTAGCCGTAGGTTATGGCATATCTTCATAAAGTAAGTAACTCAAAGTTGTAAGCAAATTAGAGTTTCTCTTCTGTAATTTCAATTCAAAACCAGCAGCAGGACGAGCAGGTTCCCTTACCACTACTTACCCAGCAAGAAGTGCACTATGCGCCTTGGCTTCCTTGCCATTTGCATAAAAGAGCTCGTTCCCCGCCTTAAAATATTTTCGCAGTTTTCCAGCGAGTTTTCCGACACCCAAGCTGCTGCTGCTGCTGCTGCCTTGCCATGGTGCGTTGCCCCGAGCGGCGGGGCAACTAAATTGAGGCGGCAAATGGAGGGAGCCGGGGCAAAGACTCCAGACAACTAGGATTCCATTCGAAGTCCCGCTGGCAGGGCACTCGCGCTCCTCTCCGCTCACTTGGCTGCTGCATAAATAAAGAGGTGCAAATTAAATTCGAAATTCGGCTGGCAATGGATTTGCCGTGTCTGCACTTGTTGGTTGCCGATTAACACAGACAATGCGGTTTCCGATTTGCCAGCAAAAAAAATATAGTACATATATATGTACTGCATAAATAAGTAAATAAATAAAAAATAAAATAAAGCCCCGAAACGAGTACAAGCACGGAAAGTGGATGAGGCACGTTGACAGTGACAGCGCCAAAAAAAAAAACAAGTAAAGAAAGGAGAAGCAAATCCCAGGCAGGTTGCTGATGGCATCCCCCACTGCCACCACCCCATATCCTTGCCACAGCTTGCGGCATGCCAAGGGACATTCATTAGAACGGGCGCGAATGCAGAACTGAACTGACTTCCCGACTTATAAACCGGGCCTGATGAAAATTGCTCACATAATTCTTTGGCATATTCCTTTATGAATTTTTATGGCACATTTCTTTCGTTGTTGTGTTCTTTACGTTGATTACCCTTCCTTAAGGAGCACTTGATTTTGTTGTGAGACTTGCTGTGTTCTTAGGTAAAAATATAAAATATTTATGACTTGAGTCTATAAAGTAACAAGTTTAAAATCAACAAGTAAGGGAAGCCAACATTTGTATACCTTTGTAGTTTAAAATTGATTATAACTAAGTTAAAAATTCATTAAGTTTGAATTCGGACAGCTTTTCTATGCTAGTTTTTTTAAGGTCAACAAGTCATGTTTGAAATTTAAATTTTGAAATATTTTTTCAATCTTTTTAGAAATTTAACGATGAAAAATTTCGAAAAAAAGTAGTAACATTTTTTTTCGTTCAAACATGGTTAGATCGACTTGGTTGATGCTGATCAAGAATATATATACTTTATAGGGTTGGAAATGACTTCGTCGCTTTGTTGCAAGCTTCTGACTAAAATCATAATTCTCTTAAAGGGTATTAAAATAAGTCTGAAAAAGCTTTATTAAATTTGGATAGCTTTCTTACTTGTTAGTTTACTTGTTAGTTTATATCCAGTGCCAGCGTTGCCACCTTTTAAATTTTTCTTCCTTTGTTAAGTTGCAGGGCTGTATCTCAGTCGAGAGTCCTTTTTCTTATATTAAGTTAGAAATAAATAAATTGAAAAAATTCTTCGTATATATAAAATGAAAAAATAATAATAAAACTTATAAAAAACACCAATATATCTTAAGTATTTGTTTATAAGTGTAATCGCATCCTGCTAATGGCATACACTTTGATCCTAAATCGTAGCTCTTTAATAAATTGATGCCCATGTAGGTCGGCCTTTTTGCCAGAATTTCTCGAGTTCGTAGGCTCTTTATGAGTGGCATGTTTATAGGGCCATTTTCATGGGCATTTCGTGCTTTTTTCGGCATCTTTATCGGGAGCACGCATCATTGGGTCGAAGTCGAAGTAGAAGTCGAAGGCTTTTCCTCACCCAATCGAGTGCAGTTTACGACGAGTGTTTTCTTTCATTTTTTTTTTTTTGGGGAATGCCAGGAGCAGGTCCTGGGCGTACTTTATATATATATATGTATGTATGAGCGAGAGGCATTCCATAAATGTTTACCTATCTCCGGCTGTCGTTCCAGGTCCCGGCTCTCCAAGATGCAGACAAATGTGCAAATCGACTCGAAGAATCTGCGGAGCAACGATGACAATTTCCGCTCCCGCGGCCATCACATCACCATCGAGGTGAGTGCTCACTTAACACATGTCCCCGGCCATCGGCTGTCCTCCATCAGGTGTCCTCCGGTCCACGTTGTCCTCCCTCATGGCCAGTGGGTCAGGCATATTAATTACAGTTCAAAGTTTGGGCCCTCGAATTGGATTGGATTGCCCTGACTTTGGCTGGTTGCTTTGGGTGATGCCTGGACATGGTTGCAAACTTAATTAATTATGGTAAATAGGAGGACGCAGACATGGTCCATGTCTGGCGGATAATTCAATTTGTGTTTGCTGTTTGCTCTGCCCACGGTGGTCATTATTCAATTTACCATATCCTGCAATTGGGACATTTCTCTTGATTAGATTACAGCATAACATAAGTGGTCTGTGGACCAATGTTGTCACAAATTATTCTTTGAAAGGTTTTTGTCTGTGGTTTTTATGAAATATAACTTATTTTGTAAAGCATTATCGGTGGCCAATTGTTAACCAACTGGGGTTTAGTTCTTTATAATAATAATGCTCCAGTTTATTCGTTTTTGATTTATTTAATATTTAAATTAATTTCTTTGGATATAAATATATGTATTTGTTTATTAATTAATTAAGTTAAAAGTGGATTAAACTGAGGTATTAGATTAAAATCAAAATACAAGTTTCTTTATATAAAGAAATATATAAATGAAATAAAAACTTCAATTGAAGCAATATCAATATAGCGATATTTTTTTATCACGGAATCCTAATTAGTCAGAAGTTTGCCATAAATTATATAAGCCCATAAATTATTTGATTTATATTATATTAGATGTTTTAACAGGAGATATAGTAATATTACGCTATTTGAAAATAATGTTTTTGAAATTATATCAATTCGTTTAATCATTTTTTATATATCTCCTGATAGTTGTATTAGAAAGTTGTATTATCATTTGACTAAAATGAATCGACTCTTTATAATCTAATTACAAACTGCCGAGGTATAAAAACATTGGCTTACCATATTTCCTTGTTTATATTAAAAAAATAACAATAAATTCCAAAAAACTTTTCAAATTAATTAGAGTTTCTGAGATTTGTTGACTGGGTAAGCTGGGAAAAAGCTTTTTCCGACTGAGCTTGGCTGCAAAGTATTATTTAAAGCTAAGGAAGTCAAAAGAGAGTAAGCAACTTTTATATAAAGACAACTCCCAAAATCTACGTTATGATTTTGTATTTAAAAAAAATATATTAAATTTTTTCTTTATATTACTATGTTTACATAAATTAAGCTAAATTCAAAGCGATTTCAGCGACCAAGGTAAGTTTTCGAGAATGTACCGCAACATCCCGGTAAGTAGGCAACACTTTCTCCCAAGCAAAGCAAGGTATCCAAGTGTCGGGACACACGCCTCGGCAAGCAACAGGTGAGAGAGCCGAAAGCTTTTGCAGGTGGGGCGCCTGCGTGCTGCTGCTTGCAGGAAAAGCTCCTGCAAACGCACAAAGCTCGCGCACAGCATCAGCTGTGCAGCTCCTTGCAGGATTCGGGGCGAATATGGCCATCTGATTTTGTTTTGCTCCGCCCCAGCTGACTGGCGATTTTCTCAATGAACCCCCGAATGTAGCGGGGGCGGGAAAATGCTGGGAAATTGAAAATCCGAGCGCTGCTCCGGCAGCTCAGTCGCTAGCAACATTTTGGCGCGTGTTGACATGCGAAAAACAGTGTCCGCGACGGGCGACTTGAGTGCTTTTTAGCCGTTTTATCCATCTTATCCGTTTGTTTCCTCGCACAGAAGCTGCAGCAAATCATTGTGTTTCCATAATCTGCTCTATCCTTATGCTATATATATTTTTTTTGAGTGCGTTCCCGTGTGCCAACTGAAAGTAATTAAAAGGAAAAACCTCAATTTTCCCGCCCCCGCCAGTTGAATTCTGACATTTGCCAGGACCGCCTCTCGCATATGTACTTGTGCTTCTCCCTTTTGCTCCGTGAGTGCGTCCTGTGATGGCCGGCATTTCGAGTTTGGCGCGTAAATAAATTCAAGGCTTCGCTTATCAGCTGGCCAAAAAAAAAGGATACTTGGTGTGGCAACACAGCCACCAAGGATCAACCTTTTACAAGCAAACAGGAACGTGGCCCTGTAATAGGTCATCATTAATTATCCTGCACAAAAAATGGCATTATTATTAGTCTCAATATATCAGGGAATCCTGGGGAGTTTTTTTACTCACTTTAGATTCATTTTATGACATATATATTACAGTATTTAGTATATATTATTATAGAGAGTCACCCTTGGCAATTAGTTGTGCTGCTTCCACAAATCCTTTAAACCAATTATCAGTGTCAATATATAATCTCTGTATATATATAACCAGGCTCCCCTTTAATCAAAGGGGAGTGTGTCCTTTGAACATAAATATATATAATATTCCAGCAGCTGACATATGTTATAGTACTTAGTGCCAGGATATCGAGGCTATTAATCAAGTCGGGCTTCAGGGAGCAGCACCGGCAGCAGGCACCCTCGAGGCCAACAACAGTTTCAAATGCTTCCGAAGGCTGCACAAGTTTTAGTTGCAGATTTCCAGCACGAGTGGCCAAGTTTTCAATGGAATTGTGCAAAATAATAAACAGATTTTTAATAAAAACAAACAAAAAGCACACACAAGTTGAGTTTCGGCAAGGCAAAGTTTTTGTTTTAAATTTTTAATGGCATAACGATTATTCTAGGAGCGAGGTGTTTATTCTGTTAAAAGTAACACTTGTTGAGTTCTTGAATATAAAATCAATAAAATATATATTTACTCAAGTTCTTTGATATTAAGATAATCTTTGAAAATATATTTTTATAAATACTCAAGTTCTTAATTTTGAGATATTCATTGAATATATATATTTTTTCAAGTTCTCAGTTACTTGTAAGTAAACATTTTCGTCTCGTTATTTATTGGTGAGCTTTATAATGTGTAATTTACTGAGGTTCCTTGTAATTTTAGGATTATTTTCTTAGAGTGTCGAGTAAAGCCTGAGGTCCTGCGAATATTAAATCTAATCTGAATGAAATTTTTAGCTAAAAAAGGATTTTATAACTGAATGAATCAAAAAAGAGTGAGATTAGGGTTTCTTTCTCAAAGGAAACGAAAAGTATCCTGCAAAAGGTTGAAAAAACCTAGCTAAAACCTTTCGTAAGGACACACAGCTTAAGGGAAAATAATCAATTATAAATAATTACAATTACTTAGCTTTTCACAATTCTATGCATTTTTATCTATTATTTTAACAACATTTTCAAGACTTGACTTCCTTAAGCTTGGTTTGAAAAATTAGTTCGAATTTCCTGTTGCCTTTACTTGGATTTTTAAAGATTTTTAAAGTGTATCCCTGCGTCGACCCTCGGCTAATCGTCATTTAATAGAGTCATTTATGGCAGCACTTTTTGCTCTCTTTTTTTCGGTTGGTCTTCCTGTTCTGGCCAAAATCAAATAAAATTGTTTTAAATGGCCAAAAACTCATTGAGAAGGCTGCGGTTGCCAAGGGCTCGGGTTCCCTGCTCCCCTTCCCCTTCCTTATACGCACGCCCCTGGACAAGGTCCTGTTTTTGGCACTCAGTTTGATTATCATATTACGCCCGGCCTTTTATGGCGGAGAACAGGGGGGAAAAGGAGCGAAAGCGAAGGCAAGAAGGCGGCAGAAATAAAAAGGAGGCCGTTTAGGGCCCAGTTTATTATAGAAAGCCAAAGAGCATTTTCCTGGCCTACTATCCTTATTGAATTTTGTGTTGATTTGTTTGTTGCCGCTGCTGAAATGTAGATGGTTTCGTTGGCCCAACCGCAAAGCCGGTGTGTGTGTGTAAGGATACTGTATCCCTGTATCCCTGTATCCTTTAACCCGTGTCCCCGCACACAAAAATAAACATTTTGCCAGACACTAGTGCCGGCCCGGGGCCTCAGTTTTTAATGCCGTTGAAACTTGTCACTCTACTTATAATCAACTCGATTAAAACGAAGCCTATCCTTGGGTCCTTCGTCCTGTGTCCTGTGTCCTGTGTCCTGGGCCTCTCTTCCTGGCTGAAGGTTGTCTGTGTTTTTGGCAGGCAATAAAACATTTGCAGCTCTCTTTCAGGCGGTACATTTGTACAGTGGAACTTGGTTAGGAAATAACAACAGGTTGCCTGCTTTAAGGTTTAAAATAATTTTTAACTAATTAATTTAAGCTTTGAATTATTTTTTAGCTTAATAAAAACGGACAGAAACTGATATAAAAATGTAAATAAATTTAAATATGACAGTTAAGACCTGATAATTAATTTTTAAAACTATTAATTACAACTTAAATGACATTAAATTAAACAAAGAGTTAGCTTTTCTTTTAAAGCTTTGTTTATGTTTTTATAGTTTTTGTACAAAGCTTCCCCTTGTTAGTGGCTAATAGAATTTTTCTGTAGAAATCACTGAACCGAGGAAAAACCCAGGGATGCTAACCCTTTTCCCTCCTTTTCCCTGGTTTTCCTCCCCCCTCTTAGCCAGTGGCCACTGTGCATAATTCCATGCCGGCGAGTGGTTGCCTGGAGAATTCCTTGGGTCCTGGCCGTTGTCTTTCGCCCTTCGTGTAGGAAAAGTTGTGTGCATCTATTTTGTCTTTGCCAGCGGCATCTGCAGGACGAAAGTGTCCTGGACAGGGGGAGAGCAGCTCCTCCGTGTGGGAGGTGAGGTGGTGGCTACTGAATGTTGGTCATTGTTGTCTGACTGGCTACCTTGGCTGTTCCCTGGCCTCTGTTCTTGTTGTTGTTGTGCGTCATGAGCCACGCCCGGCTGCAGCCCATAATTCGTCCAGCTCCTCCAGCCTCGTCCTTGCCTCGTCGTCGTCCTGCCACACCATTTGTCCTGGTCCTCTCCTTTTGGCCTTTGTCAATGTAAACAATTTAATTTGCTTAGTTGGCGTAATATTCGCCATCAATAAGGAACTTGGGGACTTGACTGTAAGTGTGTGTGTGTGTGTGAGTGTGCGTGTGTGTGTCTGAGTGTGTGTGTGTGTGTGTGTGGCAGACAATGACTATCGATAACAGGCAAGAGGAAGCATAAGCTGAAGAACGAGCTGAAGGTCCGTTGCGTCCTTGTGGCTTTCATAATGACCTAGGTCCAGGGGGTATTCTCACTAAGGGGAAAGGAGGAAACTAAGATCTAAAAAGTATATATTTGAACACTATTATTAAGCAATGTTTTGCTTAAAAATAGTTACAAATTAATTATTCCTATTAGATATTTTATTAATTAATCTACATGGTTTAGAGTAGTGGGTATTCCACAGTCGAGGCTTTTCTAGTTGTTTCTCTCCACGCCTTCGTCTGCGGTCGAGTGTTGAACGCTCTCGATATAATTCTTAGAGAGAACAAAATTCATATACACAGAAAAAAAAGGATATTTTAGCTATTTATTCCAATATTTAAAATAATACTAGTTATAATATAATATATAATGTATATGATAATTATACAAACACTTTGAACTATAAGATTATTCAAGACCAATTAATTATATAGAAACTGATACAACACTTGAATATATCATACTTGTCTATAACAAAATATTAATAAACAAGTAAAATAAATACTCAAAAAAAAACGAATTAAATTAAAATAAAATAAAATAAAAAGGCATATTGTAGAATATTTATTTTTTTTATTATACGCCTGCAGGTTATTTAGAAGTTTGTCATTAAGTATAGGACTTATTCACGACCCTAAAAAGCAAATATATTCTTGATCAGCATCAACGGACGAGTCGATCTAGCCATGTCCGGTAGAAAAAAAAACGTTGTAGCAATTTTTTTAAATTAACAAGGGGTTACATCGTTAAAATTGTTAAAATTACACAAAAATTATGAATTTTTAAATGCCTAAACTTAATATGCAGACTTATTAACCTTATAAAAAGCGACTTAGAAAAGCTTTCGGAGCTAAAATTAATAATATTTTGGCTTAGTTATGATCAATTTAAAAAAAGCAGGGTATCGAAGCTTTGACTACCTTTCCCTTAGCTTTCCTTCTTGTTTATTTACAATTTAAAAGCAAACACAAATTGTAGCCAGTTAGTATATTGCAGTGTCTTTTGGCAAAGTTGGAGGAGACTATTGTGCAGACCAACATTAAATCGTTATGGCCAGAGTCTTTTGTGTGTGAAAGTCATTCAGTTGGTTTGTCAGTCGTCTCTTTATTCTCTCCATTTCCATTCCCTTTCCCTTTCCCTTTACCATTTCCCATTTCCCATTTCCCACCTTCACCTCCATTTCCATTCACTTGTTGACCGCAATTCCGTGTAATTGTTAATCTCTTGCAGTGATTTTCCGCCCTGCACCCGACTTTTCCCGCTGCCCGCTTTCTCTCTCTCTCTCTCTCTCTCTCTCTCTCTCTCTCTCTTTCTCTCTCTCTCTCTCTCTCTTTCTCTCTGTTGGCCATCGTAATGATCCGATAATCAAATTAGCTTTAAGCAATCGACCGCCTTCCGTCCTCCGCTGGCATTTCCATTTAATTGCAGTCGTCCAACAGGGCGTATGATTAACATTGCACTGGCCATAAATGGTGAAAATGGTGGACAAATTGTGAAATTAATAACTCAACTGATAGGGAATAAAATAAATATTTATTGATTACTTTTAAGATAGTTTTTTGAAGGGTTTTTGTAATATGTTCAAAGGGGGAAGGAAGATTTATATAAATGAGGCTTGCTTTAAGTAATTTAATTTATTTTATTAAAGTGTTTATATTAAAGTATAAATAATCAAGCTCTGGGAATTTAATTAAATAAAAAATTAAACAAATACTAAGGTATTAAGATGATAAATAAATTCATGTAAAATCAAACTTACAACATTTTATTACACTTCTTAAAGAGATTAACTATGTAAATTAGAGATTAAATTTCTTCTTCATTGTTTCTTTGGCTTTGTAAATATTTGTTATCCTTCCCCACTCCCCCCCCTCAATAGTTGCCAACTCAAGGGTATTAATGTCTCAAAAAATTAGATATGAAAAGTTGCCATAACAATGGGAAAACCGAGTGTCATTGTGGGGAAAGCCTTTGTCAGCTTTCCTCACTTCAGAGCTATCGCCTTTCATTTTCTGTTTCCTCGTGTTTCCTGCTATTTTCAGGACATTATACATTCATATATTCCCGCATAAGCATCTCCAGGCGAGTGGATCTAGCCTCTAGTTCGAAGTGAGTTATTTCTGTGGCAGGTAGCCATGTCCTGCGGCCATCCTTGTTGTTGTTCCCTATTAATTCGTTTCGAACGAACTGCTACAAATGGAAATGGAGGAGCCTGTGTCAGACATCAAAGGCCGAGGAACTGCTATAAAACATATACACAACATATCATAAATAACAAACAATTATGCGGGCTATAGTCCAGAGGAAAGGGAAAGGGGATAGTGGCCTGGCAGGATGTTAAGGATGCTTTCCCCCCCGCTGGAGCACCTAGGCAAATCAAGAATAGATAAGTGGGGAATCCAGCATTCAGACAGCCTGTCAGGCGGTCCAACTGATTTATGCATTCTGCCCTCGGTTCTGGGATACAGGCAGGTTCTAGTCCTGCTCCTGCTCCTTGTACCTTTCCTTACTTTCCTCTATTTTTCCCAGCCAACTCTTTGACAACACAAAAATTGTTTAATTATGTGTGGCGAGAGGGCCCCCGTTGCCGGTTTTCCGTTTAGATAAAGTCAAACATTAAGTCAGACTCCTTTAAGCTATTCCATTTAATTTTCATTAGCAAAAGCCGCAAATTAGAAGCAAACTTTTGCCGCCTTCCAAAAATGCCAGAGCCATTTCCCATGAATATTAAAATATTCAAATTCGGGACGGAACGAGGACGAGAGCAGAAAAGAAAAAGCGTCTGGCGGCCCGGAAAATACTCTCGGCGACCTCAGAGCGAGATATATAATTTGAAATTCATAGAGTGCCGACTCCCGTTTCTTCATTTATTTTTTCCCCTTGCAATTATTAACATTATTTATTTGACGAGCATTTCAATTAGTTGCCACGAAGGCGAAGGCCTAGGTGTCCCTCTTGGCCTCATTTCTCATTGTCAGCCAGCCGGCTTAAACGACTGGCTTTAGTGTCGATTTTAATTATTGCCCCTGCCCGGAGTCCTGGTTGCTGGTTCCAGGATCCTGGCTCCAGAATCTTGGCTGCTGGACTCTGAACTCTGGACTCATGAAAATGGAGACCAAAACAGAAGCGAAACCAAAGCCGACACCGACACCGAAACCAAAAACGAAACCAAAAACGAAACCGAAAGCGAAACCAAAGCCCTCGGGGGCCAGGAGACATCACATCACGGACAGCGGGACAGGACATCATTACGGCGACTTTGACCCCCGAAAAATCCGAGCGGTCCTGGCCATAAATCAAATAAACGCCGACTAAGCTGAAAAACACAACAGGACAGACACAAAAAATAAGAGAAGAGCGCATTTTTGTGATGAAAGGCAAAATTAGAAAGAAGATTTGATGCTCTGACTCGGGAGAGAGTTGTTTTGTTCATTAGCTCGTTTTTAAATAATTTTAATTGTAATTTTTAAGGCACTAAATAAGTGGAAATTATGTTATTTAAAAAGCAAAGCAATTGAAATATTAACAGGAATAATAATTATTTTTATTGGATTTTTTGAACTATATTATTAATCTTTATATAGTTTGCTTGATAAATGTATTGAAAAGGAGCATTTACTTCAAGAATAAGCTTCATAGAACATTAATTAATATTTAATATAATTATTTTGTATAAATTTAAGCTTTTAAAATCAAATCAGCTTTCAATTCCGAGCACTTTCTGTGGACCGCCTGAAGCTACCTTCATTTTTTTAACAACGAATTTTGTATTATTAAATTTATATACATTTAATTTCAGGAAAATATAAGATTTTCTTTAGCTTAAACGTGAGTTTAATATTAAATAATATTTAATTTCTATATTTTAAGCTTTAATTTAATTAATTTAAATTTGTGACCCTTTTCGTAGGCACCTCTAATTTCCCATTAGTAAGAAATCGTGCCTCATTTCGGCAATCTGTTTGGCCAAAAGCCAGCTAGAAAGCCACCGTGACCGTTGCCGAGAAAGGGCAGGAGCCCAAGAACAAGGCCAATCCGTATTTAGGGCCGCAGGACATTATAGGAAAAGGGACTGAGGCCGAGTCCGAGTCCGAGTCCGAGTTGGAGACCGCGTCCGAGGTAGGGTTTCTCTGCCTCTCCCTCTCTTCAGCTTACTTCTCGGCTCACGACCAGGACACATGATAAAAATTGACACCATGCCCAGGGAGGGGGTGAAGGGGAAGGGAGAAGGGAGAAGGGAAAAGGACTGTAAAAAGGCCTAAGGACCAAGGGACTGCTGTCGTTTTGGCCCGTAATAAAAATGTCGTTGCATTAGTGCCTGAGAGTGCGTCGAGTTCACTGCGTGTGCATGTGAAGGCGTAATAAAAATTTAGTATGTGTCACATTGTTGCTCTCCGGGTCCTTTGCCTCCTTCGTCCTTCCTATTTTTGTTTTCTGGCAGCCAACGCACACAGGACATTAGCCCTGACCGGAAGTTGGGCACTTTAGAGCCTTACTTTTATTGTACTTTCTCTCGGTGACAGGAAATATTTTGTCATTTGGGGAATGCAGATTTAGTGCCTCGGCCTTTTCGGTGGCTGTCTGTCTCTCCGAGTGTCCTTCAGCCTCTCACTCTGTCTGTCTGTCTGCTTGTCTGTCTGTCTGTCTGCTGACGACATTTGCCTTGATTGATTCGATTCGATTTGACTTAATTCACGCATATTAATCATACGCCCCGTGGCCCCGCGGCCTCAACGAAAATCAAGCAGAAAATAACAAACAAACAAAGAAAACCAAAAAAAAAAGGAGGGAAGGGAAGAAAATCAAAGCCAGATGCTTGAAGGGGAAAAGCACAAGTAAAAAGCAAATCAAGCAAGAGATCTTGTTCAAAAATTTCGAGGCATTTAGTAAAGTAAACAAGGCCCCGGAGGCATCCCTGAAAAAGTAATTATGCAGGACGACTAGCTCTCACAGGGGGTGTGTGGCTTTTGGGGGTGTGAAAATGGTGGAAAGTCGTTGGAAATGCTTGAAAATGTTGCAAAACTGTGGAGAGTCTTAGCCATGGAGGGGAAAATCTGTCTTATTATTCACATAAAACTTAATTCTGCAAGTTTTCTCTAGGAAATTTCCGTCAGTCAGCTTAAGAGATCATAGATAGTATTTTTTTGTTGCTTTAATTAAATCAGCAAACTATATTTTATAGCTCCCTAAGGAGCTGACATTATTATCTGGCTTTTTATATATTATATAGACATTCGCAAAAGTCCTGCCCGATCGAATTATAACTTATTAATTTGCCGCTGGAAGCTGTCACTTCTCGGGCATTTAATTAAGCCCGAGTTCGGCACTCGCTTTCCCGGCGGAACTAGTTCCACGTCCTCTGCTCCTCTCCTGCTGGGGGAAGGTCCTTTGCCGTTATTTATTGATTACGTGTCATATCACTCATACGCGCCGTTGTGCGCCCCGCCACCCCCTCGAATCGATGCGTCGACTCGACTCGATTGAAATGTAACGCAGGCGGAGAGCAGGTCGGGCCAGAAGAGGGTCCTGAGAAAGGGGACAGGAGAGGAGAAGGACCCAAAGGATGGCCCAGAAAGCGGGCGCAGGCAGGACAGCAGCCGAACGAAACTTGTGCAAATAATTAAGTGCGCTTAAGTGATTTGCCCGACATAGACATCGACATCGACAACGACCGATGACTACATGAAGATGACGATGACGATGAGGATGACGATGATGATGAGCGAAACACAACACAATGTCGGGCTCTATATGTCCAGCTTAACTGTGTCCTCAAACTAATCAAAGTTTTGCCGCAGAATATGTTGCATTTAATCGAGTTTTGTGCTGTCCAGATAATTGACAACTTCTGGGAACTTGGTAAAATATAAGGATTGCATTTTGGGAATGAGTTTTTAAAGGTTCCTTTGTTTGTTTTGTGAACATTTAGGATCATTTGTGATAAGAACCAGAAAGAAAGCTAACTTTGGAGAGTCAAATATGGGATATTCTTGCAAGTAGGTCATTCGATCCAATTTGAAATCGATAACTAAGCCAAAATATCATTGATTTCTTGAGGAAAAATAGATACAGAGATTGAAAAATAGATACAGAATTAGAAAAATAGATAGATAGAGAGATTAGAGATCCATATAGAGACAGATTCAGAGATGCAGAGGTACCATGATACAAAAATACAGAGATACAAAGATATAGATTAGGAGATTGAGATGTTAAAAGGATAAGATATTTCAATTTAGAGCCATAGAGAGAAAGATAGATATCTAAAGTAAACAGTAGTAAGATAAAGAGGTAGAGAGACACGAAATAATGCAAAAAGGACATTCTTTTTTATTTGTGCAAATGAAATTAGACAAAGTTTGTGGTTTTCTGCTGAAAATGATCGCAATCTCTCTCTATTCTCTATTCCGCACTGGTTTTCCCCATTTTGTATTCCTATTTGCTCTGCTCGAAACAACAACAAACCCACAGAAATGTCCTGAGGCCAGGAGGCAGTCCTGTCCGCCTTCTGCTGAGCTGTTCTGAGCCGAGTTGGCCAAGGCAAGCAATCAGCGTCTGCCACAGCTTCCATTGCCATCACAACAATGGGTGCCACATGGAGAGAAATTTATTTAAATTTATAAAGAATATAAATATTAAATAGTTTAAATTGGAATACAATTACATATATTATAAATACTATAAAGAAAGTTTGCCCAGAAAGTAATTTTCTTTAAGAAATTTCGAAGCAATTTAAATTACTATTATAAATGCCCAAAAAAATACTAAATAGAATTTAATTATTTATATCAATATTTTATATACATATGTAATTATTAACTAATATACAAAATATTATTTGATATAAATTTAACTCGTATAATTTGTGTATTTTGTCGGTTTTTTCTGCCCATCTTAACCCAAATCTGTTTTTGTTTGGTTTCATTTTGGGCTTGAATGTTGTCTAAATTTGATCAAAATACTAGCAAAAAAAGAAATAACAAATAGACAACAAAGGAACTTAAGTTTTCTGTTTGAGCGGGCAAATTTGCTGAAATTGTTGAAACAATCCGTCAATGCCGCGCGTCGCGTGTCCTTCCGAACGCTGAATCCCTGGAAAGTGCAGCTCAAACTGAAACCGAAAGCGAAACTGAAGCTGAAACAGAATCCTGTAGCTGTAGCTGTGGCAGTGGCTGCTTTTTATGATTTTTCTCTCTGGTTGTTGTAGTTAGTTGTTTGCCGCATCAGCGGCTCCCACTCGTTGGAAAATCCCAAATGGCCGGCAGCTGCTGCAGGTAGCCAGGGAATCCTGGCAAGGACTTGGCTAGGGCGAGGACAAGGGCAAGGACGACGAGGGACTGTAGCTAAGGGTTATAGCTAAGGAGGGGAAGAAGCACGAGGCTAGGAGGAGGTGAGGGGCATGCAAGGAGCCGCCCAGGCAGGACGAAGGTCGCCTGTAGGTCATCCTCAGCAATTAATGCTGCAGCTGACCAAAATCTGACTTTTCAAGTGCTTCAATATTCCAAATAATCCTGGCAAAGGGCCAAATTAAATTCTGCTTCAGGATTCAATACAGATTTTTGAGCTTTAAGTAAATATGCTTGCAATCAAATCAAATATCTTTTAATTTACCAAAATTTACCAAAGTTACAAATCAAATATTTAAAAGAAAGGCAAGCTCTGCTTGTTATTTTTTTTTCACGAGCAAGAAAGGACACAAAGGACTCCGTTTCACATTAAAAATGCATTTCTCATATGGCGCCAGTCGAGTGCAAATAAATATGTGAATAACTTAAAAGCGCATTTTAATTAACTTTCATCCAGCCCCAAGGCCCCTTCCCAAGGACCTCATCCTCACCCTTGTCCTTCCGCTCAATTAAACGCCCAATTGCGGCATTTCTGACATCCGAGCTGCAAAATCTGTGGCTAAAACATGGCAAACGATCCGGACCAGGCCAAAACCGTAGCGAAAGTCAATTTGCATGAAACATACTGCACAAAAACACACTGCCCGCGAGGAATGTTTAATCACAATAAAGAGAGGGTTACATGACAAAAAAAATATATAAATAAAAAATACAATGCAATAAAAACAGGCAGGAAATGTATACATTTAGTCCTGTTGAATGGGAACAATGCATAAATAATAAATAGGATTATCATGCGAGCACTTCGTTTGTATTCATTTTTTTGTTAGATTTATTATTACGCATTAATTTTAATGAATAGGAATTGCTTGAAATGAACTCTATTAAAATAACAATTAATTTACTTTATGTAGATATATATATATATATATATATATATATATATATATATATATATATGTTCTTTAGAACAGTAATTTAAAGTTAATATTGAAAAAATGAAGTAATAAATGAGTAAACCCATTTAGATTTTATTAACTAAAACAGCATTATTGCTTCATTAGCATTATTATTTATATAGAAAGTCAATTTTTGTAGGAACTATGTACAAATTTTAAGATATTTTCCCAAAAGCCCAGACTCGCTTAACTAGGAACAATGAAAGAAAGCTAATTTTGAGAAACCGAAGTCTGTATACCCTTGCAGTCTGATCATGAAAATTGATCACAACGAAGCCAAAAATGCATTAATTTACATTCGAAAAATTTGGTGTACTATTTTTTTTAAAGGTTAACAAATCAGCATACAAAATAAGAAATTTACAAATTTTGTAGATTTTTGAAAATTTTTAAGAATTTTGACAATGTAACAATCCTTTATAAAAGTTTGAAAAATTTAGTAACAATTTTTTTTTCCCAAACGTGGCTAGCTGTTGACGCTGATCAAGAATATATATGTATGCTTTATAGGGTCGGAACCGACTCCTTCACTGACTGAAAATATAGTATTATAGTATTATTAACAATACTATTAATTTCTTAACAAATATAAACATTCTCCTAAAAATATATTTATTCCATAAAAACATATTTATATGTTCTTTAATATTCTATAATGTTAATATAAATAAATATAAATAAAAAAATGTTTCTTGTTATCGGAAACCATGTCTATAGTTACATTGCTTATGTTATTATTTTTTATTGAGCAAATATTAGTATGAAGACAACTTTTCTCTCAGTGCTCCTCAGACTCTCTAGAAGCTGGCAAGGAATTTACATTAAATTTTGAGCTGGCTGCTGGGACATGTGTCGTCCTTTGCTCGTTCGCCTTGAATTGTTCCAGCTTCATTTCAATCGATGTGGCTTTTATCATGAGCCATGGGGATGCAGATGGGGACAGGGACAGGGATGGGCACGGGGCTAGGGCAGGGGAGCTCTGGCTCTGGCGTAAGGGAACACTTGTAATTATGAGCGATTGGCGTGGCGAAGCCGCAGCAAGTAAAAAGCTGTAAAAGCTGGGAGAAGGAGGAAGGACGTTGGCGGTGTGTCACCAGGCTTGGCACTTTAAGTGCTTCCTTCTTAGGTTCCCAGAAGGACCAGCTCCCAGCTCCTAGTCCCCCTCCGACAGATTTCCCCTCCCCCAAGAGCTTCTCAATGCAATTTAATTAAGACCAACAAAGTGGAAATTTCGCGCCCTTCAAAAAGCGCCGCGACCAACTAACGAAGCGTGCCCGAGCACCCCCCCCGGAAAAGTTCAAATGAAAATTAGAAAAAAGTGTAGGAAAATTAAGCCAAAAAAAAAAGAAGAGAAAAAATAAAAAGAAGAAAGAAAAAACAAAGAAGAAGTGCCGGCAAATAAGTTGGCAGTAAGGCAGTCAAAGCGGAAATTATGTTGCGGCCATTTCTTTATATATTCAGAGACAAAGCCGCAGGCCAAAGAAAGCAAAAAAATAGAAAGAAAATATAGCCAAATTAGGAGCACTGCCACTGCCAGTGCTGCCAAGGAGAGTAAATAAATAAATACGAGCCACTAAAGCCAGATTCCTAAGGATTTCGGTTGCCTGCCGCCGGTTTCCGGTTCCTGCAACTGGAAACTGTCGAGTTGCTGTCAATTATTTGCATTTACCCAGCGAAACTCGACAGCTGAATGCGTTCAAGGGGTGCCGCGGGGCTCTTGGTATAATTTTACCCTAAAACCCATACTCTAAGCCAAGTCCAGCTCTGTTAGGCCTCAGCTGGTGCCTGGTATCAAGAGGTAGCAGCTAAGGGGTCTTTATTTAATTGGTAATAAAGTAATTAAAGTTGAATTGAACTCGGAATCTAAGTAATTTTTAATAGATTTAAAAAAAAACCACATTACATTAATTTCCCCTTCGAATCAAGAGTTCCTGCGCCAATTTCCGGTTAATGCCATGTCAATGGAGTAGAAAGTAAGCCCAATGAGCACCTTTATAGATTCGGTTTCTCGGCTTACCTTTCATGGGCGTGGCCTTGCCTGTTCTCTGGCCTCTGTTCTCTACTCAATTCCAGACAGAATCCGAAATCCGCAACTGAATCAGAATCTGGCTTGGCTATATGGAATCTGGTTGCGGAATCTGATTCGTCGGAGTCCTTGTTTCCGGTTGTATAAATATGTATGCAGTGCGTTTTTGGGCCCACTTCTTTCGATTTGCATATTAATGCAGATGATACGAGTGCGTTGTCCCCTTTTTTCCGCGTTTCCCTTTTTCCCAGACACTGAAAGAAAAAACTATTTATATATATATATAAATATAAATTACAAGCAAGCAAAAATAATAAGAAAATAATATACACTGAATTTAGTATTTTTGATATAACATTGCATACTTTTTAGCACTTTTGAAGGATCACTCTTCCTCACTCTTTATGTTTGTTATTTATAAATAACTTTCTGTTTAAGCTCAAATTGAGTTGTTATTTCAAAAGGTTTATATTTAAATTTAACCCAAATTATAAGAAAATAATTAAATTTAATGAAATAAATATAATTTTCGCAGTGCTTTCGAGCATTTTTGCATATCACGCATGCGCCTCGTTGTTTGACTTGGGCACATTATGAGCACGAAGCATTAAAATGCAAATTAAAGTCAAATTAGCACGCGCTTTAAACGCACGAGTGTGTGCGTTCGGTGTGGAATTTTATATTACTTGCCCCCATTTTCGTTTTCGTTTCCGCTTCCGCTTCCGTTGCTGCCACTTGACCGCCGTCATTCAGATGTCAACTTGAATTGCTTTCCGATGAAGCGGATCGAAGCGGAGCGAACGCACTTCATAACTTCCGGCGGTATTTCACGGACAAAACTTTTCACACCATTTTCGGCGGCATTATCTTTTTGAGTACTCAATCATTTCCCCCCCGAGAAATCCAGCGGAAAGTTAACCCAAAAAATGGCCAAACTGAAAGTTTTTCTTATGCTTTTTGATGGCCTCTTAAACTTGTACAGAAGAATACAAGGAAACAAATACAAATTTCACACACAAGTTGGAAAATCTGTGACTAGAAAACTCTTTAACATTTTCTGCTCAAACTAATCTTATTTAAGTCATTCCTTAAACCACAAACAAAGTCAAGTCAGAAGTTGCTTTAAATTGCATTTTAATCTGGGAAGTCTTGATTTTTTGTAACCGTGTCGGTTTGCCCGCTTGATTTTGAGCTCGTTCTGGCTTTTATTCCATTTCCCTGGCTGCTCGTAAAGCGTGTGTAATGCCGTTAATACAAATTTTCAGCGTTTACAAATTGCGCATACGACGCGTGGCCCAGGTGGAAACTGTGGAGGAGAGGAGGGGCTGAGGAGGGGGCTGAAGCTGGGAGCTGGAGCCATAGCCATAGTCATTGGGGACAAACACAGACGTTTCAGCTTTGAAGATGAAATTTTCAACGTGTCAGCAGCAGCCGCCGTGGGCTACACACATGAATATGAAATGTTTGCACTGAGAGAAATGTTTTTAAATTAAATTAAAGTAAAGTAAAGGAATATAAAGTCACTAAACATAATATAAATAAAATAATATTCATTTAAATTAAGCTAGAAATGTTGCAAAAATATATTAAAGTAAAGTTTTGTAGAGTCATAGTTTCATATTTAAGTTTGTAGAATTTCAATCAAGAATCAATAATTTTCTTTACTTTTTATTATTTTCTCTGTATATATGTACTCTCTATATATATAGTATATATATGTATTTATCGGGCCTGTCAGTTGTCATATGTCTTCCGGTGTTTATTGACAGACGTGCCGGGTCGCTGCTCTCTGTCTCCTGTCTTTAGCTAACCTGCACTTGCCTCTCTCTCTGTACTCTCTCCCTCTCTCCCTCTCTCTCTCTCTCTCTATCTCTGTCTGTGTTTTTCCCTCACTTTCTCTCAGTTTCCCTGTAAATCCCTCTGTCTCCTTCCCTGGAGAATTACTGCCACAGGAGCAGCAGCAGCTCCTCTCCTCGTCGTTGCTTAATTAGAATTGCGGCGTATTGGAATTGCTATTTTTGAGCCACCTGATACCCTGTAAAGCCTCCCATGAAACGCACATCAAAGGCGGGTTTTTCCTGGAAAAAAAAAGAAAAGCCTTTGATGACTCGAAAGCGAAATAAACTATTTACTAAGAAGCTGTTTGTTTTTGATAAGTAATGATAAGTAATCAGAAATTCCCCGAAGAACAGAGCTTATAATTAGAGTCACTAAAGATATATGCTTAGTTAGGCACTGAATATACCCTGTATCCTGTGGCAATTCAGTAAATGAATTAAAATGGAAACTAAATGAATTTTGCTGCAGTTTTTGCTCCATTTTTGCCAAAAAGCGAAACCCACGACGACGACGACTGAATTGCAACAACAACAATAGTATTACTAGTCATAAAACAATAACTACCGCACATAACCATAATCGTAACGACCAAAGTACAACGATCGGGCCACACATACACCCAACTACCAAATATATATAGTATATATAACTCAAAAAAAAAAAATAAATAAATAAAAGAAAGAAAAATAACCTAAAACCTCGTACAAAGTAAAATCAAATATATAAAGCAGCGGCATGTCGGTCGATTTGAGTGGACAACAGGAGCCGACCATATCGGTGATAACCACTGTTCCGGTGGCCCAAAACGGCGGCGAAATGGATGCCCTGCTGCTCGGCAGGATTGGGGTGAGTGTCTCCACGAATCAGCCTTGTCACCCGTGTCACCCCTGTCACCCCCTCATCCGAACAAACAGAAAACACCACATGGAAAAACATTGACATTGACTATTCCCTTTTTCCTCCTCTCACTAAGTAGCAAAGTGCGTGATGTTCTTCAAAAAAAAAAAAAAAAAACAGAAATAAAATTATAATAGTAAAAATAGTCAAGCAAAAAATACAACTAAATTCGGACGCTAAGGATACCCTTGCAGAAAATTGTTAGAGAGGAAAATGAGGAAATTATTTGTAGAAATTTATCGAGAAGAGATTGATTAATGTGTTAATATAGTTTCTTTGAATTTGAAATTTAAATGTATTAAATAATACATGTACTTTTTTGCTTACATTTCTCTTATAAAAATTAAAACTATACAAAAAGTATACAATATTTGTAGTAAGACTTTCAGACAGCTTTGAATTTAAGCTTTCTATTAAAAATTTGATTAGCTAACTCACAGTTATTTAATATATACAAGTTAAATTCGAATTTGGAAAGATGCAATTATGATTTTGAACTAAGTAAACCATAAATTTAATAGTCAGGAAATGGAAAATTTTTAAATATTATTCTGTAAAAGAGAGAACTACCTTAACTGACAAAGTATTTTCATGAAAAACTAAAAAAGGCTTCTTAAGTTTAATATATAAAAATTATGAAAATAATGCTGTTACATTATTTTTAATTTTTTTTTTTAATTTTAAGGCTTTGTGAAGCCATTTTAAAATTTAAAATGTAAAAATGTATAGGCTATATGTGACCTTTTTGTTTAATTCTATTTATAAAATATTGAAGTAAACAATATTAAACTTCATAATCAAAGTTTAACATTTATTTCAAGAACCAAAAGATTTTTAACCAAAACGTTTAAGATATTGTATCTATAAATTTACAAGATATCATATCTACAAGTCCCATCTGCAAGGGTATCTCCACGAAATGAAGTACAACGAACGCACAACCAAAAACCGAAACTAAAACCAGGGCGAACGCATTACTTTCATTGCCTTTGCCTTTGTCCTTTTTGGATTTTTGCATTTTAGCATTTTAGCTAGAGAAATATTTGGCTTGGCTTTCGTTTTCAACTCAACTTCCTTTTGTTCACACTCCTTCGACCAGCTGGAGAGGCCAGGAAGCAGCCAAAAGGACATCAGCTACTTCCTGCACTCACACACACACATTTTTTGTCATTAGCTGAAAAGTAGTTGCAAGCTCTCTCTCTCTCTCACTTTCCGCTCTAACTGCTTCTTCAGATACAAATACTAAATGCCATTCTAGTCTAGGTTTAAGCCCTTAGCACAGCGTAAGTATTTCCCCCACCACCAACTCCTCAATTATTCCGGTCTAAATAAACATTTGTGTATCGCAAACGCGGCTATAATGGACGTGGAACCGAGCCTGTTGGCCAGTCAGTCAGTCAGTTGGCTCTCGACGGGCTGCGTTGGAGCATTATCCTTCTGCTTGAACCATGAAATGTATATGAAATATATATTAAATGTGTGTGTCGAATCGAATTAGAGGGAATGCGAAATGGTTCTGAACATCCACAACATTGTCGATGAAAACGAGGCGACCGCAAATGAGACAAAGGTAAAACTGGGCAAAAACTAATTTTAATTGCCTTTCTGACATTTACAAATGGCATTTTAATGCCAGAGTGCGTCCTGCTCAGGGATTCCATTACACATTGGATTTTTTTGTGGGAATTAAATAAAAGTGCCTTGGGATTTTAAGCAATTTCTGGTTGCATTTTAATTGTGCGAAAACTGCCGAGTAGCAAGCTCCCCTTTAAGCTTCATTCCCCAAATTCTATTTCATTAGTTGCAAAACAAAAGGGGAAAAGGATGGCATCCTGCATCCCTAAACACAATGCACACAATTTCCACTTCTGTCTCTCGCCCGCAACTGCTGAAAGTTATTTTGCAAATAAATTGCGGGGGCGAGGCCACAAAGCAACTGGGAAGTAAGTCCAAGACGACGTTGCTGCTTCGCTTTAATTAAGGATTTAAAGAGAACTTAAATTCAAGCACAAGAAACTTTAAATGATGCAATGTATTAAATGATTTTATTTAAAAAGAAAAGAAATTATGAACATTGAAAGAGATTTAAGTGTGTCAAATATGGACATCAGTTAATAAGTTAGAGTTTCATGACATTTTTTATTTATATAAATTAAGCTGTTGTTTTATTCGTGGTTTCATTAGTGTCAAATTTAAATTAAATCAGAATTTAAAATAAAACATAAGCATAGCATTTGTGGTTTCATTAGTATCTAATTTAAATTAAATCAGAATCAGAATCAAAAAGTAAAACATAAACCTCGCATTTGTGGTTTGTGGTGATTAAATTAAACTAGTTTTTTATATATTTTTAAGAGGCCCTCAACTTGGCAGCTGACCTTTTCTATTACTTTGTAAAATACACATTCCCTTTAAGGACATTCAATATGAGTGGAAAAAGCGAGTGGTTTTATTGTTTTCCCTTTTCCGTTTTTAATTAAAAAGCTCAAGGAAACGGAATTCAATCAAATTAAAAATAAATCCCTCGCCCGGACTCCGTTTCATATCTCATTTGGCCTTCTCTCTCCCCGCCTCCCTTTTACTTTTTATGACCATGTTTTTGGTATTTCACATTTCCCCCACATTTTCCTCACATTTTCTTTAATTTTTTTTTTGTTTTGTTTTTTATACTTTTTGGTTGTTGTTTTGTTTTTAGAACCAATAAAATACGCACATAAATTTTGCTGCATAGCAAAAGGGGGGATTAGCACTAGTCCCTTCCTCGGAAGTCCCTCTTTTTTTTTGTCAGTTCAGTTCAGTTCAGTTCAGTTCAGTAGTAATGTGATATTTTTTGAGCTCCACACTGAGAGAAAATCCGCAGACGTAGTCGTTAATTTATCCCCTAATCAATGCAATATTAATTGTTACCAAAATGAAAGATTAAAATAAAGAAACTACATTGGCTTGCAAATTAAATGTTCATTCAGCTTTTTCTGGCAATTTCTATAGTTTTGAATACAACATTTAAAATTTAATATTTATTATATATAATTATGTTTAGTGCATTTTCTATGTGTGTATTTATGTGTGTGCGTGTGTAGGTGCTGATGTGCGGGGACAGTTGATGTGGAACGAGCTCATTAAACAGCTAAATCCGACCATTTGATTATGTGCCATAAAAGCGTAAGAGGAACATGTGTCCGGGTCTGAGGGAGCTGTGACTGTTCTTATGGCTTTTTTACTTATTTTTTTATTTCTCCTCCCCGAACGAGGATGCTGAAGGAAACGTATTGGAATTGCAGTTGCATTCGGTCCTAGTGGCTTCTTTGGCATTTTATGCGGCTTTCACAGCTCAAGGATTCACTATTTCATGGCTTTATTTATTTGCAAAATGCTAAAGGTTCCATTTTAACAGAGTTTAGTAAAAAAAAATATGTTTGATCAGTGTTTTATTTTGTCTTATTATGGAATATGATTTTCTAAACAAATGCTCCGATTTGCTTTATATATAAAAAAGTATTCATTTAATAGCAGAATATTTTCATAGGATCAAAATTCATCTCCAAATTCCTTTTAAATACAAATATTTATAACTAGAAAAAAATGTTTACTTCGTAAGCCAATATCCTGGCGAATATATCGTTTAATGAATTGGAAGAATCGATCATAACTAAGCTAAAAATGTCATGATTTCAATTCTGAATTACTTTTCATAATGTTAAAAAATCTCCTTACTAAGTTTAGAAATTTATAATATTATAATTTGTGACAATTTTTTTAAATTTGTATAATGTTACCCCTTACAAAATTGTTCAAAATTTGCTTAAAATATTTTCTAAATTTTTTGCAATATTTTTGAGTTAGTTAATTATTATAATTTAATGGCAAATTGGAATATATATATGACTTATGTAGATGAACCCAAGAAAACCGCCTTCTAGGAACTTTGAATCGAACTTTGATTCTGTCTTGAAAGATACTATTATCTGAAAGAGACTTTGTATCGATATTTATCGATGTTTTCATAGCAAACTTTAGACTTGAAGGATACTACCCTTTAAAAGAGCATACAAATCATATAGAAAACCGCAAGGCAAACGTTTGTGTGCTGCAAGTGAAGGAAATCGAAAATCTGTAATCTTGTGCATCAGCACACATACAGGCACTTTTTCATGTATTTTCTGCATTTCCCACATTTTCCACACATTTTCCACTTGCCGCACCCAGCTCTCTCTCTCTCTCTCTCTCTCTCTTTCTCACTCTCTCACTCACTCTCTGTTGCACTATGGGGAATTTGACCACTTTTTTTGGCCAAAACCCATTTTCTGAAAGTCGGAAAATTCAAAAAAATTTTATTGTAATGCATTCACAATAGACCAATCTTTAGTGTTGCATAACAGAAATTTTTATAGAGGGCGCCAAAACAATGGAATCAGCTGATAAACACAGCTGTTGCATTTGCTAAGCACAGGCGTCTGAAATATTAAGTTTTCTTTGCAAACTTTAAGAGGTCGAAAGTGAAAAACTAGACAATATTACTAAAATTTTTGAAATGAATTCTAATCTGTGTGGTTTGTACTATGTGTTTGTGTACGTCATTCGTAAAGATAGATCGTGTTGTCCCCTTAATAGAGCAAAAATGTAAGAAGCCTTCCAAATGCATAATTTGGATGAAGTCTCATGTTCCATTAAGGTTTTAAAGTGAGTCCAGAAGAGTCCATCCACGAGATGTATTGCATTTTGTAGATTATTAAATTCTTGTTCAAATAAATGTACTTAAAAATATCACTTTTTACGATTTTGCGAGAAATTTTAATTTTTAGGACATAACCTCAATTCGGCAAATGAAGATTTGTTTGGAAAGTGGTTCGAAGCAAAGGGAAAAGTCGCAAAGGAGAATGCTGTGTTTAGTTTCTTGAAAGATGCCATGTCAGGATTGAACAGTATAGCGATATTGTAGACCAAGCAAGTAAAAAATTTTGCTACCGCTTGACCCAAATGTGGAAGAGTTCCTTTGCTAATTTAAGTCAGTTGCGCCTGAATCATGCAGTTTGGCTGAATTCCAAAACTGTAATCAAGTTTCCGGAAATCAAGAAGCCAGTAGGTCGGCCAACACTGCCTTTAGAGACAAAAAAGAATGCGTCTTCTATTAGAGGTTTTGGACCTATTAGAATGCTCGGCGGCTGAGGATGAGGAGAGTAATGTCTTGGACTTCGAATTTGAACACAATTTTGAGTTGGAAAACGAAGAGCAGGACTTTTTCTAAGAGGTTTGTAGGAAAAATATGTGCCTAACTATACATTATTAACTTCCTTTCGTTATAGGGCCGCCAAATGCTTTAGATGGGTTTTATATTACTTTCCGCCTTAATACCTTGTTAAAGGCGTGCCACGCCCACTATTTTC